>RJWM01009833.1:0-32902 GCA_004363535.1 Dasyprocta punctata | reverse complement strand
GTTAATGTAAGAAACCATTTTAAAGATAACGATGCACAAATTGCAACCATTGTCAAGCTTCTATCTTCCGGTTTTGTAAACCTGCAATGTTGTGTATTTACGCTAGTTGTTTGCTTGTCTCCTTTGCTTGTTGTTTTTACTATATATGTCGTTTTTTTTGTTGTTGTTGTTGTAGTTTTTGTTTGTTTTGTTTTTCTTCGCTCAAATAAAATTTAAAAAAAAACAAAATAATAGGAAAATAACAATAGTTAATACATTACACGTTGTAATCTTTAAAGTAGTTGTTCAGGGTACAATATATGGGCATAAAATTTTCCCCAATCGATATTAGTACAAATCATCTTTTTCAATGAATTAAGAGATACTAATAGTGTAACTGACTTGCACTTATTTCCATTTCTTTATGGTCCTTCCCCTTTCACTCATTCTAGTTCCTTTTTTCTTTTGAACAATTTCTTCCCATTTCATAATGTCTGTTGTACATTTTAGACTTCATTTACTCTTTCAGTTTCTCACACCAGGGAGACAATATAATTTTTAAACAAGTCAGATGTATTTCACTTATGGGTATGGTCTCAAGTTGCAACCATTTACCTATAAAAGACTCAAGTTTATCTTTCTTCACAGCTGAGTAGTACTCCATTGTATAAAAATCCACATCTTTTTTATCCATTCCTCAGTTGATGGGAATTTGGGTTGCTTCCAAGATTTAGCTATTAAAAATTGTGCTGTTATAAACATGGGTGCACATATATCACTGTGATATGATGTTTTTAGTTCTTCTGGGAAGATACCCAGAAGGAGAATAGCTGAGTTCAGTGGGACTTCCAATCCTAGTTTTTTTAGGAATCTCCACACTGATTTCCACAGTAGTTGTACCAGTCTACACTCCCACCAAGAGCAGAAAAGGGCTCCTTGTCCCCCACATCCCCTCCAGCATTTGTTATTGTTTGATTTCTTGATGATAACCATTCTTTCTGGAGTGAGATGGAATCTCAGTGCTGTTTTAATTTACACTTCTTGAATGACCAGAGAAGTTGAGCCTTTTTTCATGTATTTATATGTCATTCGTATTTCTTCATCTGAGAAGTGTGTGTTCATCTCAGGTGTCCATTTTTGGATTGGGTCTTTGAATCTGGGAGACGTGATTTTTTCCCAATTCTTTATATGTTCTAGATATAAAAATTGTCTGATGGAGGTAGAAATCTTTTTTTTATTTGAGAGAAAATGGACTCAGAAAAGAGAAACAAAAAGCAAAAGAGGCCAACAAACAACAACAACAAATCCGGTATGATAACATTAGAGATTTACAAAATGAGATGATTGGAATTTGACAGTAGTTGTAATATTTCATATCATTACCTTCAAAGGGATTGTTCAGATTAACAGATATAGACATGTAAAATTGATCTAATCATATGAGTATTAACTGCTCTTTTTCAATAGCTAATGCATTTAGTAATATAGTCATTTTAACTATCTTATGTATACCTATTTATAAATTTATGCCTTTTTCCTTTTCCCTTCCTTCTTTCCTCTTTTCCCCTTAGACTACCTCTTGTTGTCTTTAAAATAACTGCCCATATCATCAGGCCTAAAATAATCAAACAAAATAGTTCAGAATAACAACAATAAAAAGTAAAACAATGGTCACAGAAAAGAGAAACAAAAAGCAAAAGGGACCAACAAACAACAACAAATCCGATACTGTAACATTATAGGTTTACAAAATGAGATGATTGGAATTTGACAGTGGTTGTAACATTGTATATAGTTACCTTCAAAGGGGTTGCTCAGATTGACAGATATAGACATGTAAAATTGATCTAATCATATGAGTATCAACTGTTCTCTCTCCATAGTTAATGCATTTAGTAGTATAGTCATTTTAACCATCTTATGTATACCCACATATAAATATATGTCTTTTTCCTTTTCCCTTCCTGGAAGTAGAAATCTTGAAGACAGGTTTAGGCAGAGAGTAAAACCCAGACTGCATTGAAAATACTTCAAAGAATCAACAACTGTGATCTCATCTTATCAAAAAGCTTTTGCACAGCAAAAGAAATCAACAGCAGACTGAAAAGAAAAACCACAGAATGGGAAAAGATTTTAGCCAATTTTCCCTCAGACAAAGGACTTCTATCTAGAACATGTAAAGAATTGAAAAAAATCAAGAACCTCAAATTCAAAGACCCAATCCAAAAATGGGCATCTGAGATGAATACACACTGCTCAGGTGAAAAAATACAGTGGCAAAGAAACATAAAAAAATGTTCAACGTTGCTGGTCATTCGAGAGATGCAAATTAAAACAACACTGGAATTCCATCTCACTCCAGAAATATTGGCTATCATCAATAAATCACAGGCATGCAAAATTGATCAAACAATGAGTGCTAACTGTTCCTTTCCATGAACTAATAGAATTAGTGATACAATTATCTTTGTTATCTTGTGCTTATATCAGTATATTAACACAAGTATATACATATTATATGTAAATATATATTTATTATATATGTTATATAATATATCTATATATTTATTTTCCTTCTTTTCTTCTTTCCCCCATCCTAGTTTTTTTCCCTTTGAGCAGTTTCTTTCCCTTTTACTATATCTAGTGTAACTTTTGATATTTATTTACTCTTCCACACAATATAGAGACAACAGTGTTTATACGTATGAGTCTGATTTATTTCACTGATGAGTATGGTCTCTAGTTGCATGCATTTACTTATAAAAACAACAAGTTTATCCTTCTTTATAGCTGAGTAGAACTCCATTGAATAAAAATACCACATTTGTTTTATCCATTCCTCAGTTGATGGGCATTTGAGTTGATTTCTCTAGTTCTGTGACATATGCTACTGGTATTTTGATTGCGAGTGCATTAAATCTGAATAACAATTTGGGTATTTTCACTGTGTTGGTTCTTCCTATCCATGAGCAAGGGATATCTTTCTATTTTCTGATATCTTCTTTGATCTCCTTTTTCAGAATGTTGTAATTTTCAGTATAAAGATCTTTTACTTCCTTTGTTAGATTGATTCCTCAGTATTTCATTTTTTTTTTGGATGTTATTGTGAAAGATGTGGTTTCCCTAATTTCACTCTCAGTGAGTTTGCTGTTTGTGTACAGAAATGCTATTGATTTTTGAGTGCTGACTTTCTATCCAGCTGTGCTACTGAATTTCATTTTTAAATTTAAAAGTCTTTAGGTGGAGTTTTTGTGGTCTTCTCTGTAGAGTATCATGTTATCTACAAATAATGATAATTTAACTTCTTCCTTTCTTGTGCTTATTCATTTTATTTCTCTCTCTTGTCTAGTTGCTCTCACTAGTGTTTCCAGAACTACATTGTATAAGAGTAATGATAAGTACCACATTTTTTTGCACAGTTACCAGGGCAGAAACATTTTATTTTTGTTCAGCTGTAAATAATCTTTTATGAGCTCCAGTCCCAATTCTCTAAAAAAATTTCTCCGTGATATTTTGCACTTGTTATTTTCTTTCTTAGCTATCAAACTATTTATGCCACACAGGTTTAGAATTGAGTAAAACACAACCATTGGCCAGTGCTCCATGTTTTAATTGACATCTAGTTACTGCGTAACTCATCAACAACATCTACACGTTTGGTTTGATTGTTGAAGTTTCCGTCTTAGGCTTCCATTTTGTTAAGGTTTCCCTATCAATACAAGGTCAATGTTATATCTTTGTCACAGTCAAAGACTATTTTACACAATTCTCTTTTTTGAAATTGCGGCATTTCATTTGGAATTTCTGTTTTTTTCCTGTGTACAGTTCATGCACTCATCGATTTGTGCTCTATTACCAAATGTAACATCAATCAGAAACCCATAAACCAATTGTTGAAAGTCTCATTCTGATTAGTTTGGAAGATGGATGCACCAAGTCTGTTCACAGCGTCATTTGTTTTATTACTGCATGAATAAGGACCAATGGCTGACTTCCAGGATAAATATCTAAACTGAAAGAATAATAAGTCTTCGCATCTAGAAAGACATAATTTTTATGCCATATTTTGGCTCATCACTTTTCCATAAATCTTTTACATTCTTGTGATCTACATGAGATATCTGTTTTAAGCACAGCAGACCCATGAATGCTTTTAGTTCAGCTAGTGAGGTGTCATAGTAAATACACTTTTAAAATATGACTATTGGTGCATGCACATTTTGCTTGCTTTTCAGCCTTTATGTATTTCACAGCATCTTGTAGCATTTTATCTGTTATGATTTTCAACATTGAATGGCACTGCTGGCATTCTCCCCAATGTTTCACCCCTGCCAAGACCTTCACTATGTTTTTGGACCTAGTTCTAACATTGGATCATTCCATTTGGTTGTGTGACCATTTTGCAACATTTTGCAAATCACATAAATACTCACATTGCTTTGTTTTTGTCATCTGAATCTAGGATATCTGCATTTCCTGTGCCTGTTACAGTCAATTCTTACTCCATTTCAATGTCACAGGAACTTTGGCTTGCATGGTCAGTGTCAAAACCATCATACACCCACACCGCTCTTCTGTTATGAAAGCATGTATGTTACCATAATGGATCGTCTTCATCAACCAAGCATGATTAATCTAACGATTCACTTTAGACTTCCTCTGAAGCTTGAAAATCTGGGTTTTCATGTGCCATTGTACTGAACTGGACTACTTCTACCAGAAAAATCAAAAGAAAACGTTTTTTGAACAAATCCTGGAGTAATGTGGGTTTATTTGACCCTCCCTGATGCTTAGGTAAGCATGCACAAAAACAGAAAGAACATAAATATAGGTCCAAATCCAGTATGACACATTTGCTCATGTGCACACACTTTACTGTTTGTCATGCCAAATGGGTAAACACATAGATTTACTCCTATATCCCTCAGAGAGAGGTACTGAGATGCAAAACCAGCTACTACAATGCTAAAGTTCAAATTTACAGTAGAGAAATTAGGGATGATTCCACTGTTAATAGTGTTCTTTCTACTTTCATGTCCTCTATTTCTGTGGCATTCTTTAAAATTCTACATGTGAGAGAAAAACACACTATACCTATTTTTCTTAATCTATCTTATTTTGCTTAACATGTTGATCTTCAGCCCCATAGATTTTCCTGAAAATGTTATAATTTTGTTCTTTCTTATGAACCTCTATTATGAATATATATATATATCACATTTTTTTATCCATTCATCTACTGACAGGACTCTAGGCTACTTCCCTAACTTAGCTACTGTGGATTGTGCTGCAGTAAATATGGCTGTACAGCTATTCCTATAAGATGCTGACTTTGATTCCTTCAGGTATATAGCAAGACATGGTTAGGGTAGATCTATTTTTATATTCTTTAGGAAATTCCACAATGATTTCCATAATAACTGTACTACAGTACATTCTACCACCAGTATAAAAGAGTCCTTTTTCCCAGGATCCTTACCAGTATTTACAAGGATTTTTTTGTGTTGTCAATGATACCCATCATTGACTTCCTCCAATAAAGTCTCAATGTACTGTAGTTTTGATTTGCAACATTTTATTTTGTTATAGTCTCATTCGATGATTCTTCCTATTATTTTTTGTGCTATTAGAATCTGACCCAAGAAGTCTTTGCCTCTGAATCCAAGTGTTTCCTCTGTTTTCTTCTAGCAGTTTCAAAGTTTCAGGTCTTACACTTATATCTTTGATCCATTTTGGACTGGTATTTGTACAATATGAGGGATACACATCTTGTTTCAGCCTTTGATGAGTAGAAATCCAGTCTTTGCACCACCATTTGTTAAAGAGACTGTCTTTCTTCCAACACATATATTTCATCCCTTTTTCAAGAATCAGATGGTTGTAGCTGTGTAGGTTTGTTTCTGTGTCCTCTTTTCTATTCCATTTGTCTATTTTTGTGCCAGTACCATGCTGTATTTTTTTTACTAAGCTTTGCAATATAGTTTTAAATTGAACATTGTGATGCCAATTGGATATAGTGATAGCCTTCTTTTTTGCTTAGTATTGCTTTGACTATTCTGGATCTTTTTGTGTTTCCACATGAATTCTAAGATTCTTTTTTCTAGTTTCATGAAGAATGTCATTGTCATTTTGATGGGGATTGCACTGGACCTGTACCTCACCTTTGCTAATGTGACCATTTAAAAATAGTAATGCTGCCAATCCATGAACATGGTAGGTCTATCTACTAATATTTTAGTAATTTTTATTATACAAGTCTTTTATTTTGCTTCTTTGTTCAGATTGACTTCTAGGAATTTTTTCTAAAGCTACTGCAAATGAAATTGTTTTTCTGATTTTTCTTATCTAATTCATTATTGGGTTTAGAAAAACCATTGATTTTTACTGTTAATTTCGTACCCCGAAATCTGGAGCATTTTAAGGAGAGCAAATGCTCTATCTTTTCTCTTTTATAGTCTAGTTCTATGGACTAATGTGACATGCTGTGTGATAGTCTGTGGCTGAAAATATCTCTGTAACTAATTCCCTCCTTCTCTCTAGGTATTCTTTTCCATGTATTTTAAGAAAACAATCTTTATGTGTTTATCTATCACCATAGCACTTTTTTCAGAGTTTCTTTTTCAACTGTGAACAAGCGAGATTCTATCTTCCATCCTGCTCACTATTCATCAACCCTAAATAAATAAATAAACTTCTTTTCTTAGTGATACATATTTGTGAAAATCCACATAAATTGTTATGGAACTGGATGAGCAGATGCTAAACTGATCATCAACACTGTCTTGGAAGTCATTTCCAAGAAAAAGATTGACTTCTACTCAGGGAGGTGTCTGCCCACTTCTCATGTTCAATTGTTCATTGGGGAATTTTGCCTACCTTAACAAAAAATGACTCAATTCAGGACTTGAAACTCATGAAGTATGATTGATAAAAGCAAAGATACAGACTAATGCATTCATCAATGTTTTCTTAAAATATAAAATATATACTTTATGTACACCAAACTTCATGAAAAGGGATTTATTTAATGTTTTGTCTCTTTTGCTAGATAGGCACAATCTTCCCCTCCTCCACCATTCTCAGAACGCATAGCTTAGAAAAATAGACTACACAGCATTGTTAAAGCCAATACTTTGGGGATTTAAAGCAAGACTATATTATGTTGGTGAAGTTAGGTCAAATAAAGCTATAAACTTTCCCATTAACCCTTACCCTAATAATGATTCTGAAAAAAAATCTAACCAGGGGCTTTATTAAATCCATGTGTTCAGTTTTAATTTGTCAAGGACTAGGAAAATGGACTAGCGGAAAGGATACATAGTAGAACTAGCTGTTTTTGTTTGTTTTGTTTTCATCTGATTTGGGATTCCTGAGGATCAAACCCAGGGACTTACATATGCTAGGCAAGTGCTGTACCACTGAGATACATCCCAAGCCCAGAAATAATCATGCATTAAAGTGGAATTTCTTTCCTTGCTCATGCATTTTTGCAGAATGTAAGTAGAGCCCTGTACACCCTGAAACAAAAGTGAAGTATATATAGGAGAAATAGAGTAAATAACCCATATAAAGTTCTACTTTTTAAATTGTATTTCCTCCTTCCTGTTTTTTCTTTCCATGTAGGCTTCTGGACATACAGGTTATGACTGTTAGAGATGAAAAAGTCTGGGACCTTTTAAATCAGTTTATCTGCCCCTTAACCCTAATAAAATGTATATAGGAAGTAGTGTAGTATGGTAAAAAGAATATGTGATATGGAGAGAAGAATTGGGTTCTAGTTCCAGCTCTTGTCATTTGATTTCTCTGAAACTCAGTTTTCTTATATGTAAGTTGAGATGTTGATACTAATAATGATACTGTGAGATAGTGTACTGGTAGCCCTTAATACCAACATCAGTTTCACAAATTTGCTAGAATGATTCACAAGACTCAGATATTATTATTATTATTATTTTTTTTTTTTTTTTTTTTTTGCGGCACCGGGGACTGAACTCACAACTTCGCGCCTGCCTGACAGGCGCCTAAGCTGCTGAGCCGAACTCCCGGCCCTGGTTTTTTGAGGCAGGGTCGCACTATGTAGCTCAGGTTGGCCTTGTGCTTGCGTTGTAGCCCAAGCCGGCCTCGAACTCACAACGCTCCTCCTACCTCAGCCTCCCAAGTGCTGGGATTAAAGGCGTGCGCCACCACGCCCGGCTTCAGATATTATTATAATAAGGGTACTGCTTATTATAGTGAAAGCATAAAAAGTAGAATATATAAAGAAAAAAACATGCTTCCAACAGAGCCTGGAGAATATCACATACAAGTTTCCAAGAAAGAGATGTGCCTCTCAAGAACCCACTACATTAGGTCAGGGAGGATCCAACCAGAAGACAACTAGCCTGCCTTCCTGGTGAGTGTGCATGACTGGCGCAGACTCCAGGAAGAGAAAGAGATGTGCCTCTCGGGAATCTGCCACGTTGGGTCAGGGAAGAGTCAACTAGAAGACAACTAACCTGCCTTCCTGGTAAGTGTGTGCAACCAGCACAGACTCCAGGAAGAGAAAGAGATGTGCCTCCCATAAGCCTACCAGCGTGCGAACTTAGAATCAAGGACATTCCCCCCACCCTGTAAGAAACCTGATGGTTCAGAGGACTGGCTAAGTTGATAACAACTACGGTACATAAAGCAACTAAATGTTTGTATTGTTCAGTTGATTTTGGAGGCCTGGAGTTGGCAATCTGAGCATCTCTTGGGAAGATGACAGTATGCAATATAGCAAATATGGGGGATTCTCTTCTGCCTTGTCTTTGAGGCCCAATATTGTTCTCATTGTTTTGCTTTATTCTGATTAATCTTTTTTTGCTTTGTTTCATATTCTGTTGTTATTGGTTTTATTGTGTTTTGTTTTTGGTGTTATTTTACTATACCTGATGGAATGGCCAACTATTCTGAAAATAACAAGATATACTATAGTAGCTATTGTTTTCTTAGTATCTTTCTTTGAAGTTCTGTACCAGTTCTACTGCTTTGTTTTGATTGACTTTGTTCTATTATGTTTTGTTGGATTTTACTATCTTTAAAATAAGAAAAAAGTTTCCAAATCCTCTGCCAGTAGATTGGCACAGGATATGCTAAATTCCTCAGCATTAACTGCAGAAATACAAGCAAAGCATTTTCTGTGTGGGAAGCTTACTTTGGCCTAAAGTCTAAAGATTTTATTGGGGTAATTGTCTTGATGGCTGGACTTAGCCACACTCCAGCTCTCCCAGAAAGAAAGCAAGTATCCACCATTCATCATATTTTATTGCAAATGCTACCTAGACAAGCTGTTACCGCAGATTTCAAGACTTGGATCACACACAATGCACTTATCAGTTAGTAACATAGGGAATATTCTAAGACCTCAGTTCCCAAAAGCCAACCAAAACCAGTCACGTCAGTAGGCCTTACTAGGCATATACAAGATTTGAGTAAATCAGGCCTAGTTTCCTTTACAGATAGATATTAATTATGAGTGAGTGTGTATGTGTATGTGTGTGTATAATAAAGAAGCACATCAAATATGAGGGGTTACTATTACTACAAATGTGTAATGAGGGCTAGAGCTGTTCTAGGGTATGATCAAGTACATTAAGAATGGAAATTACAAGGAAGTGCCTTGAAAACTGAGAAGCTTTAAAAATCCATTGTGGATATTATTTTTCTCTCTGATTAGAAATAATTTTGTCACCAGCACCATTATACCCCTTACCAGTTTCATATTGCAATTTCTCATCAGTAACTATATTTCTTGGTGTTTTTGTACAAGCAATATATTTCATCTACCCACAATGGAGTTTGGGCAAGGATGTAACCTCAAAAATGGTTCTTTGAACTTCTGGAGAAATGTGTAGAAAAGCATTTCTCAGCAAACTCTGAGCAAGACTCAGTGAAATAGTATGGTTAATGCTTCTATAGTAGTGGTAACTAATAACAATAGTGAATTTTGATCTGAATTGAATTGAAATGAATTTACATGAACCTAAATGCTGTTGAAATATCATTTTGAGCTAAATATGGGCCACATACCCAACTCAGCCTTCCACAAAGTTTGCCTTCTAAGGATGAAAAAAAAGACTGTAGAAAGGAAATTTAACCATTGGGTACAGGAATGATTTCTTGTGTGGAACGGAACAAGGAGGTGCACACTCTAATACCTAAAACAACTGGAAATATTTAACAAGAGATAACCTATACTGTCTGAACTCAAGTGGAATGGCAGACAATAGATTGACAAACAGTTTGAGAGGGTGTATCTTACAGACTGACAGCCATCCTCATGGAACTTTAGTGGGGAAGTAGATGTTAAGAATATTTTAGCTGTTTTATACCCCTGCTGCTGCTGTAGCCCTCTCTCATACCAAAGTGGGACCTGAAGCAGTTGCTTTTACACTACATGTGAGCTAGAACAGACTCATTTGCTGGAATAATCTTTCACCTTTTATTTTGCAACCATGTTGGTGGTTCTCCTCAAATTGACTCTCTGCTGCCATGCCTTACTGAGCCCAATTTGAGGCTCCAGATGTCCCTAGAAAGATTTTATACAATGTAGTTAGGCTTTTTGGTGTGCCAGCTGAAATGAACAGACATTAGGTGCAAGTTCCACCATTAAGGGAAATCATTTTTTGTTTTGTTTTGTTCTGTTCTGTTTAGCTTTGCTTTGCTTTGTTGTTCTGTGGCACTGAGGGTTGAACCCAAGATCTTTGAACTGAGCTACATCCCCAGCCATTTTAATTATTTTTATTTTAAGGCACTGTTATGGTTATCATTGAATTGCTCAGGCTGACTTTGGACTACTGATCCTCTTGCACCAGTCTCCTAGGGTGCTGGGATTACAGGTATGTGCCATCATGCCAAGCTTCATTATGTGTTTTGAAGAAAGGTGTCTAGCAGGCTTGCCAAAAAATTGAAGTATTGAATCATTGCTTGACTTACCTCTTTCCTTAGAATAGCTTCTCCTACACTTCACCACAGTGAAGATACTAGTTCCTACATTTGCCCCACATTTCATAGTTTTCTAACACTTTTCTATATATCAATGTATCTTTACAATATTCTTATTTGTAGCCCAAAGACAAATGCTGTTTTCTATAAAAGAGATTAATTTTAACTTCCTCTATCTTACTGAGGAACTTTCTATGATGCACTCTGGTATTTACTCACTTTTTCTATTTTCTAATTCATTTATTTATATAAATATTTCATTTATTAAACATCAAAATCCCCAATATCAAGATCTGGATAGGACTCATCAACAACTAACATATAGTAGAAAAATAATACTTGAAAAGAAACAGTATAAAATAAACAAATGCTGAAATCTTAGACAATATTGCTATTCATGTACTCCAATTACTTGCAAACATGAAACTTCAGTTCAAAGTTTCTCTTAATCCTGTACTACTATTTTAAATTCTCTACCCCACTGCCTCCCTTTTCCTGGCCATATCACACCTACTCTTTTTTTTTCCAAAAAGAGAATGACTCAGTTTCCAATAGTCAAGAAAGGCTTTAAGGGAGAGGGAGACCTTGATAGTTGAATACAGTTTCACTAGGTAAAGTGTGGAGGGAAGGGTATTCCAGACAAACTTGCAGTGAAAGCACGTAGGGAGGATGGTCTGTGGAGTAGTGGAGGCAAGCTTAATAATCAGGGTAGCAAGAGCTGAGCAGTTCTTGAAAACCATGCAGAAATTTTATATTGGATAAGGAAGGAAATAAGGACCTATGCAGAGATCTTATAAGCGGAAATGGGATATACAAGGGAGGACTTAGTGCTTTCTGGTCTACCAGCAGACCAGTGTTTGTTAGAAATAATGATGGGGATCCATACCTTTAAACCTCCTGCTTCCTGGCTTGGTGAACTCTGAATATGAAGTATATTTACATAAAAATTCTAACTGCTCAGTAGCATAAAATGTTGGTTACAAAATTTCCAATCCTGAGCTGAAGAGGTGGAGACAGCTTGGTTTTATAAGTCAGAAAGTTTCACAACTCACTTTCATGGTAATGAATCTTTCTGCCTGCTTAGAAGAAGCTTAGAACTCCTAGAGGTCTCCCACCTGGCACTAAATCAGAGAAATGTAAAGTAAATGTAGCTTCTAACAGAAAGCACGAGTCCTTAATCTCCTCCTCTGATCCTTTTCAATCTTTCGATTTATTCTCCAAAAGCATTGTCATTTAGTCATCATTTGGTTTAGGGCTCTTAAATTCTTACTTCAGGCCTTTAAATACCTGTCAAATGCTTGGTTCCCTATATTATGAAGACTTAGCTCCTTTTCAGTTTAGTTTGTCCCTGTCTTATCCTCAAAAGTAGCAAGTATAGAAAAACCACTGGCTTCCATTAATTGAGCTATGCTACACCCTGGTAAGAAAGTAAATCTGAGAATAAATTTCATGTACACAAAACCCAGAATTTCCTTCCTGTCCTCTCTCCCTTTTATTCTCCCTCAATTCTCTCCCCTATCTTTCTATGACCTTTTCTCAAACATCTTATGATTTGTAGTTTGATATCAACTACATATTTGGCAATGGACAAAAAGACAAAAAAACCTCTTGATCTCATCTGTTCACACTATTAACCTCCTAATTCAATTCTCTGTCAATGTTCTTTTCCAAATAGTATTTTCTTACTCTTTCTATGGAGAACAGTGGAATTTCACTGAAATTTACTTTCTGACTGTTGCAAAAGCCCACCTCTTAAAGCTAAAGGGAGAAGATGATAAATGAAATCTGGGTCCTTACAGCACAGTTATGACAGGCAGTGTGGAACAGTGGGAGGATCATTGGTCTGAAGACCTTATTTTGGGTTTAGTTTCCTTTTAACTACTGACTTTGTGGTCTTCATTTGTAAAATGTTTGTTGTTCACATATTTATGTACCTTTACAGTAAGGATTGTCACTCATATTTGTATCTTCTGACAGTATGTAACACAGAATTGATGTTCACTTGAGTCACCAGGGTCCCCATTGTGTTGAGCCTTCCCTTTTCTGCCCAACTTCTTTATACCTTTGGATGTCTTTTTCTTTAAAAATAATATATTTTTTTAATTTTTAGAAACTTGGAAGTCAAAGGTTAAGGGACTCACATCTGAAGAGTGTCTTCTTGGTGCCTCATACTCTGGGATGTCTTGTTCCTACCATTCCTTAACTTTACAGTTTTGGTAGTTCTCTTATTTTCACAGTCTGAGTTCATTAAACATTTCATGAAAGAGTGACAATGCTTGCTTTACAGTTTCATCCCACAGATCAAACTGAAAATGAATGTGAAATGTTTTATGACCCTATAAAGTGCTAAGAAAATATAGGTTTTGTCAAGAAATGTCAGAAAGCATAAACTTTTATCTTATCAATGAACCATGCTCCAATTAGACCATGTGGTATACAGCACAAGACCTATTTATAGAACAGGCTTGCTTAAGTTCAGTTCATTTGAACACTTTGATTAAAGTTTACATTAGGAAAGAAAAACAGCCAACATTTATCTGTGTTAGATACAAAGGCCAATAGCAATTACATCACTTGAATGGAGTTAGATTTTTTTTCCTTTGATATCTTGGTGAAATTCCTGAAAGAATGCCCAGGATTAATTAAAGCAGACTGGCTCTGATGGAGCAATTATTTTAAAGGCAATTAGTAAAATGTAACAAGCTGAGATGAAGACTGTCTATATTCCACTAGCCATTTTCAACTATAATCTATTATGATCCAGACTCTCCAAATGAAATATCTTTGAGGAATTGAACAGCAAAGATTTAAAGATTCTTTCCTAATACCCAGCTCTGTGCTTAAGGGCATTGCATGGAGGTCAACATAAAATCCTAAAAGCCTACCTTCTAGGAGCTCATATTATGGTTGGGTTCACAAAGCATATAAAAATAAGGTTGAAGAAATTAAAAAATATAAAAGACTATAGCATCAGGGGTTAAATGGTATGATGCAAAAGGCATGCAGAAAAGGTGGCTATCAATGTGGGCTTTTCCATAATTGGAAAAGTTGAGAGGTAAGGCAGGGAGATTTTGCTTATATTAAGACAGGAAGTGCAGAAATCTGTCTGAGACAGAAGGAACATGTCAGGTGTTATGCATGCTGCCAGATAAGATTACTGATGTATGATGGGAATAGACTACACAATTCATTGACATCCTGACAAAGAAGACTGTATTTGATTTGGTAGGTAATGGTGACCCATTGAACATTCTTGAGCCAGGAGGCTGATGAGAAAATAATGTGTTAATAAGCAGACTGCAAAGTGAATTAAAATAGAGATAGGCATTTATTACCAAAAAGCTTGTTAGCTGTCAGTGTGGGATGTGGTTACTGATAGGAATGAAGAAAGACTACTGAAAACAACATTTGGCCAAAGAAGAGAAAACAATCAACAATGGGAATCAGAAAGTCAGATTATACCTTATCAATCAGTCAGATCTCCAGAATCATGACTGATTTTAGTGAAAAGCCTCCTTTCCTGCTGTAAACAAATGATTATCATTAAATTGTTTATAGACTTAAAATATACTGGGTCCCCAGAGTTAAATTAGGAATGACATCTGCATCTGACCTGTTTGCAGCAGCAAAGATGTGTAAGAATCTTTCTTCTCCAGGTTTCCCAGAACTGGGTGACTCAGCATCTATGTTAGTGTAACTGGATTAAAATGAAGGCTCCTGTTATCTTAGAAGAGAAACTAAGGAAGTGCCAAACACTATCACAGAGACTGCAAATAAATGGTAAATTATATGGAAAATAAGAGAAAAACATTGAAATAGCAAATTTTTTTATTTAAAAAAAGAAGTGATACAGAATTTCAAAAAATAGGAAATTAACAATAGTTACCAGATTGCATGTCATTATCATAGAAGTAGTTATTAAGGCTAAAAGATTTATGCATGAAAACATGATCAAACATTCAAACAATGAAAGCACAAATTGTTCCTTTTGATGAACTTACAGAGATTAGTAGTATAGATATCTATCTTGTGTATATATATACACACACATATTTATGTATACCTATATACATATAATCTTTTCCATTCTTCCTTTTCTCCTTTCCCCAGTTCCAGTTGTTCTTTCCTTTTGAGCACTTTCTTTCCCTTTCATTTTCACAATATCTATTATACATTTTGGATCTTGTTACTCTTTAAGTTTTTTTTACACTAGGGAGACAATAAAATATTTACACATATGAGTTTGATTTATTTCTCAAGTTACATCCATTTACCTATAAAAGCCTTTATCCTTCTCTATAGCTGAGTAATACTCCATTGTATAAAAATGTCACATCTTTTTTATCTATTCCATGGTTGATGGGAATTTGTATGGTTTCCAAGATTTAGCTATTACAAATTGTGCTCCTATAAACAAGAGTACACATATATTGCTGTGGCATGATGCTTTCAGTTCTTCTGAGAAAATACCCAGAAGGGAAATAGCTGGACTGAATGGGACCTCCAATCCTAGTTTTTTGAGGAAGCTCCACACTGATTTCCACAGTGGTTGTACCAGTCTGCACTTCTACCAACAGTGGAGAAGCATTACTTTTTGCCCACAGCTCAGTCAACATTTGTTACTGGTTGATTTCTTGATGATAGTCATTCTTTCTATAGTGTGATGGAATCTCAATGTTGTTTTAAATTGCATTTCTAGAACGACCAGTGATGTTGACCATTTCTTCATGTATTTATTTACCATTTGTATTTCTTCATCTGAGGAGTGCATGTTCATCTCAGATGCCCATTTTTGGATTGGGTCTTTGAATTTGGGGGGCTTGGTGTCTTTCAATTCTTTTTATCTATTTATTTACAAAGAACCTACTAGAAATCAATAGAACGGACAAGCAGGTTTAGCAAGGTCATGGTACAAGGTCACAAAGCCATATACAGAAATCTAGTGTTCAATTCTTTATGTGTTCTAGATATAAGTCCTTTGTCTGAGGTACAATTGGCTAAAATATTTTTTTCCATTCTGTAGGTTTTCTTTTCACTCTGTTGGTGATTTCTTTTGAAGTGCAAAAATCTTTTAATAAGATGAGAGTCCAGTGGTTGATTCCTTGAAGTACTTTCTGTACAGTTTGCATTTTATTCATGAACCCTTTGCCTACCCCTCTGTCTTCAATATTTCTACATAACTTGTCTTCCAGTAGATTTAGTGTTTCTAATTTAATATTTAGATCTTTGATCCATTTCAAATTTAGTTTAGTGCATGATTATAGACATGGATCTAGTTTTAGTGGGATTCATCCCAGGAAAGCAGGGATGGTTTAACATATGCAAATCAATAAATGTAATACACCACATCAACAGAATCAAAAATGAAAATCATACGATCATCTCAATAGATGCAGAAAAAGCTTTTCATAAAGTCCAACACTTGTGCTTGATGAAAATCCTATAGAAAATTAGAATAGATGGTCTCTACCTCAATCAGATAAAATCCACCTATGACAAACTAACAGCCAACATTATACTAATTGGACAAAAACTGAAACCTTTCACTCTAAAATCAGGAACAAGACAAGGAAGTCCACTGTCACCACTCCTATTCAATACAGTGCTGGAAACAGCAGAACAATTAGACAAGAGGGAGAAATAAAAGGAATAAGAATAGAAAAGGAAGAAACTAAATTATCATTATTTGCATATGATGTAATACTCTACATGGAAGACCCCAAAAACTTCATCAAAAGACTACTAGAATTAATAAGCAAATTCAGCAGTGTAGCTGGATACAAACTCAATACTCAAAAATTAATAGCATTCCTGTACACAAACAACAAACTCACTGACAGAGAAATTATGGAAATAATGCCTTTCACAGTAGCATCCAAAAAAATGAAACACTGAGGAATCAATCTAACAAAGGATGTAAAAGATCTATACGTTGAAAGCTATAATACACTGAAAAAGGAGATTGAAGAGAATATTAGAAAATGGAAAGATATCTCTTGCTCATGGTTAGGAAGAACAAACATAGTGAAAATGGCCATACTCTCAAAGCTGTTATACTTATTTAATGCAATCCCAATCAAATTACCATGAACTTACATCACTGATGTAGAGAACACATTCCTACCATTCATCTGGAAACAGAAGAGACCTAGACTACCAAAGGCAATCCTGGGCAACAAAGGCAAGGCAGGAGGCATCACAATTCCTGACTTGAAATTATACTACAAATCTACTGTGATAGAATCAGTGTGGTACTGGCAATAAAACAGACCTGAGGATCAGTGGAACAAATTAGAAGATGCAGGCACAACTACAAAGACACTCAACCACCTTATGTTTGACAAAGTGCCCAAAAACGTTCACTGGAAGAAAGATAACCTCTTTAATAAATGGTGCTAAAAATTGGCTTTTCACTTGCCAAAGACTGAAATAGCAATTTGTTATTAGTTACTGAGGAAAGCACTATTCACTTTCACACACACACACACACACACACACACACATACACACACACACAGACACATGTATACTCCCCTTCTCTTAAAATATTTATATGTGACCTGAACATAATGGTCTAGCCTGTGTTACTTTGAGTAAATAAAGCCTTGGAGAAGCTTCCTCTGAGAGTTTTCTCATTTCTAAAATGTAAGACTAATTTCTCCCTACATCACAGGCATTTTATAAGGGTCAAATGAAAATCAATATAAACTCTCTAGCCAACATTAGATATTTGCCAAATGTTAATACCTATATCATTAAGCATCATGAGGAGACTAGCTAGCTTAGTGTTAAAACTCAAACTTTTATTCATCTACAGGTAGCAAATATTTTCCCAGCTATTTAAACGGTTGTTAATGTGTAGAATTTAACCCAGTTTCATTACCAACTTCTTAAATAGCAGCCTGTGTTTTAGTTTATATTGGCAGAGGGGGTCACAGGTAAGTTGAGTGTATAACTCATCCTGGGGAAATAGTATATTTGCAATGTGAAAATTTGACATATCCATTGTAACATAAAGGAACGCTACTTTCTAGGAGAAAAAATGATCCTATTTCTAAGAGTGATGTGACTAATTTAACTGTTTCAAATTCTGTGTTACTTTCCCCATGGATCTTGACAATAGTATATCTGCACTGAAAGATCTCAAGAAAGAATAAAAGGTACTATTTGTGAGGCACTGAGAGCAAAAGCTACTTATTGTCACTCACCTTCAAACACTGTCTATGCAACCTGTTTATGCATCCCAGACATATGAACACTTTTCATTTATGTACATGAAGAAATGATGGCACACTCATAATTTTGGGGAAAGTGCCCTTCTACTTGGTAGGTTTTCTTCTTTGTTAACAAGGCTAAAGATTTGTTTTAAGGGAACACAAAGGCCACTAGGCCTGCTCCAGGTAAAGCCTTGTGTACATCTTGCCTCCTTACCTGTGATCACCTGTGATCACTTTTTTTTTTTTTTTTTTGCAGCACCAGGGATCGAACTCACAACTTAGTGCCTGCCAGACGGGTGCTTAAGCCACTGAGCCAAACTCCCGGTCCTGTGATCACTTTTATGAATACATGAATAAGTAAATAGTGTTTTCAGTATAAATAAATCACACAGAAAATACAAATAAATCAGTAATGACAGTCAAGTATTTGGAGATCATTGGTGCTAAGGTGTCACAATATTTTCCACAGTAATTTAGCAGGTTCATATATGTTCAATAGCCACTATGTTGAAATGGAATCAAATCACTGTACTGCCTTATCACTTCATAGCTTGGTGACCACAGTTTGGTTGGCTACAAAGATTTTAGTTAGTGTCAGCAGATGATAGGCTTGAGCCATTGTACTCAGATTATAATCAGGCAAAAAGTAACAGCAAACTTTGTGATGTTAACCCACCTAATAATTCTTCAACTCTCCACACCTATTTAATGGAAAAATTCTGCATCTTAGTCTCATTTCATCATATTCCAAGAATGTAAGACTGCCTCTCTGGCAGAGCATGTTCGGTAGTAAGCAAGCCACAAGCAAACTGACTTACTAATTCTGTGGTGTATTTGCAGATGGCAAGGGAACTTTTATTAGATAGACTCTGTAAATGCTCTTTATCATTACCTGATCATATTAGGGCTCTGCCTTTATAAAGCCAGTTTTAACCTTTTCAAGACTGAACAGCCTGGCAAAGAAAATCCACTAATTCAAACATATCGAGGGGTAGGGTAGACATAGGAATGACCTATCTGAAAGTGGTGCAGTGATTTTAGAACTCATCAGTATGTTAGAATATTTTGTGAGCAGAAGAGGCAAAAACACAGAACTGGTTGTGACAAGAAAATTGGAAAATGGAGCAAAAATGAAAAGAATCAGCATGGAGCCAGGCACGGTGGTGCACGCCTTTAATCCCAGCACTCGGAGGCTGACGCAGGAGGATCTTTGTGACTTTGAGACCAGCCTAGGCTACAAAGCGAGTTCAAGGTCAGCCTGAACTGCATAGTGAGACCCTGTCTCAAAAAATAGGGCTGGGGATTTAGCTCAGTGTCCTAAGCGCTTGCCTGGCAGATGCGAGGTTGTGAGTTTGAGCCCCGGTAAAAAAAAAAAAAAAAAAAAAAAAAGAAAGAAAAAAGAAAAGAAAAAAAGAAAAAGAAAAAAAATGAAGAATCAGCACGGGATGTGGTAGAAAAAGGGGAATAAAAATGACTTGGGTCAGAATGACAGTCTCCCTTCTCCAAACGTTTTAATAGATGTCAAAATGATGCTATTTTATCTGATGTCTATTGGCTGGCCTAATAATGGACTAATTTGCTCTAGATATATAATGAGATTTTTATCTAGGTATGTAAGGAAAGCTAATTAAACTGTCTCTAGCACTGGGAAAAGATCAAAATATGAGTGTGCAGACATTTTTTCTTCATCCTTTGCTCCATAATGACAGATGTTAAGAGATATTCTGCTGTACTTTTCTTTTCTGTGACTAATACCTGCATAATCCTGGTACATTAGGCTTTATATGAGGCTGTTTCTTTTGGACACTAGCAGTCCCTAGATTTCAGAGGAAATTGGTTATATAGTGAGGAAAGAGAAATGCCATCACATTCATCTTATTTCAGCTAATTCAAGAATTGGACACTTAAAATGTGTCTTAAGAGTGTATCTTATGGTGAGCCACTGTCTTATTTCTTCACTGAAAATGTTTCAGGTTAATATGACAATATACTTATGTATCATATGCAGCAACAGAATGGATGGCCCACAGAATATTTATTAAAAACTGACTATGACTCCTCTAGTCACCCGAAGTCTGAATTTTTTCAAGGAAGTTGGTGAACTATTAACCACTCTTGCATCTACTATTTCTCTCATCTAACCCCAAGGCATTATATTTAAGTAGAAAAGGTAGGGATCTTAACCTTCATTTTATAGTCACATACCAACAAGATTATAAAGAAGAGTCTTGAACCCAGACACTCAGCCCAAGCATCTTGAAAGTCTGTGGTGAGTGGCAGAGCCATGAGGACTGGAGTAACTCAGTGCTGAATAAGAATCTTGATTTCCTTCCTGCTGACTAAGTGCACCTGAGTGAGTCACTTTTTCAGAGTTCATTTCCTTATCTGTTAAAGGAGATAATAGTAACTATCTTATAAGACTGTTGTTTGAATTAAAGTAGTAAATATATTTAAAATGCTAGTAGAGTACCACTCAATAAATGTTGATCCCTTTCCCTTGTACTGTGAATATAAAAAGTAACCAAGTGAGTTTATGGGTGAATCAGTGTGGAATCCACCTCCAGTTCCAGAGTAAGCCCTTTTGAGTACATATCTTAGGAATGGGAAAGCTTGTCCTCATCATGTCTGAATACTAATGGCAGAATTATTATAGAAACACATGCAAGAAAGTAGTACTTCATATTTAGCAGCTGTTTATTAGAGTAACAGATTTAGAATGTGCAGGCTTTGATCTATGTTTTCTCCTGGGATTTCATCACCATCTGATTTTTTTTTCCTACTAAAAAGTGTAATTGTAGCTTGATTTCTCCTCCCTACACGCATACCCCAGTTATCCTCCCAAGAAATAGCTATCCTTTTAAAATCCAAATGAGGACCTGCAAAAGCATTTGAAAGACAAGGGGACAGTGAATACCTGAAGAATTGTTTAAAAGTTAAGGACTTTGGAGTGAAAGGTTTAACAATTAATGTATTTTTTTTCTTCAGAAAGTCCTGTTTTCTTCATATTCAAGGAACAGATGACTTTCGAGACACCACATCAAAGCTTAATTCTTCCTTGTATAGCTGAGTGGGATAACAATCAAGACAGAAACTATCATTGCATAAAGGAGGCTAAACAGGGCAGTCCATGGAAATCGAGGGTTTTTTCCTTCCTCAAGGAGAAGCTGGAGGGACAAAGTATCACAGGCTTTTGTAACCTACTTTCTGGGAGATAAACCAGTTCTTCATTTTCTCCTCCTTCTCCATCTAAAAATCCATATGGAGTCTGTTCTCTGCCTTGAGACTTGGTAACACAAACTTATCAAGATATAGGGGAAAGACAAATTATGGTCTCCAGATACTCTTTGTAGGGCAGGATTAGAAGACAGGGGAATAAAAAGTAGAATTATACTATGACTACATGAAGCCATTCAGGCTGCAGGTATGGAATGAGTGCAGAGGAGAGCACAGCTGTATGAGAGAGGGCAAGGATTTTCAGATTACCCTAAACCATGTCCTTTCATGGTCCAACACACACACACACCCACAGAGCAAATACATGGCAGGCACCAAATAAGCTGCAGAAACTTTTCCTTTTCTGTTGATCTTGGCACTACAAAATGTCTTATACAGGAAAGATTAAGGAAGGATCAGATTGACCCACTTGAATTTGGGTAGTTTTCCTCTACTACCACTGTTTTTTCTTAGTGCTAAGGAATGAAGCAATGGCTTTGCACATGCTAGCCAAGGACACTACCATTGAGCTATATCTCCAGTTCTTTGTTAGTTTCTTAGAGCATTGGTTTCTGTTCCCTCCCCTCATTCTGGACAACCATAATCTTCTGGAGATTCCAACTTTCAGTTTAAGTGTCATGCCAGGAATTTTTTAAGTGGTACCCTGGTAGTAGAGAGAGAGAAAAGATCATAGCTACAACATTTGAGACCAATAGTGAGTCAGGTGGTATACTGCTTTTTAAATATAATACACACACTTGTGTGTGTGTATACATATGGGAGACTCACAGTAACACTGGGGTGACGTATTTGACAGATAAAGAAACTAGAATGTGGGGAATTTAAATGATTTGTCAATCATTGTATAGCTACTATGTGGCTTTTATTCAGCCAGCCTACTGACTTCATTCAATATTAATTCTTTTCTCTATACTTGCATTCTAGTTATCTCCCAAAAAAGATAACACTACTTAAGCATTAACTGTTACTATCACTATTATTATATCATGTACCACTAGCCTTTGGAACTGAAATAATTTTAGACACAAAAAGAGAAAAAGAAACTAAGCTGTTAGATTAATTCCTAAGTATTTCATTTTTTTGGATGTTATAGTGAAGGGTGTTGTTTCCCATATTTCTCTCTCAGTGACTTTGTTGTTTGTGTACAGGAATGCTATTGATTTTTGAGTGTTCACCTTGTATCCAGCTACATTACTGAATTTGGTTATTACTTCTAGAAGTCTTCTAATGGATCTTTTGGGGTCTTCTATGTAGACTATCATATCATCTGCAAATAATGATAATTTCACTTCTTCATTTTCTGTCCTTATTCCCTTTCTTTCTCTTGTCTAATTGCTCTGGCTAATATTTTCAGAACTTTATTGAATAGGAGTGGTGATAATGGACATCCTTGTCTTGTTCCTGATTTTAGTTTGAAAGTTTCCAATTTTGGTCCATTCAGTAAGATGTTGGCTGTTGGTTTATGATATATGGCTTTTATCAGGTTGAGGTAGAGACCATCTATTCCAATTTTCTGTAATCTAACAAAGGACGTAAAAGATCT
This sequence comes from Dasyprocta punctata, assembly GCA_004363535.1. Classification (NCBI taxonomy): domain Eukaryota; kingdom Metazoa; phylum Chordata; class Mammalia; order Rodentia; family Dasyproctidae; genus Dasyprocta; species Dasyprocta punctata. The sequence goes on along the minus strand of RJWM01009833.1, from coordinate 9,964 downwards.
ACACAGTGAAAATTACATTACTCTAAAGAAGGAAATTGAAGAAGATCTCAGAAAATGGAAATATATTCCCTGTTCATGGATAGGAAGAACAAACATCATGAAAATGGCCATTCTCCCAAAAGTATTATATAGATTTAATGCAATCCTAATCAAAATACCACTTGCCTACCTCACAGAGCTACAGAAAACATTCCTGAAATTCATCTGGAACCAGAAAAGACCTAGAAGAGCAAAGGCAATTCTGGGCAATAAAGGGAAGGCAGGAGGCATCACAATCCCCAACTTGAAACTCTACTACAAAGCTACTGTGATAAAATCAGCATGGTACTGGAATCAAAACAAACCTGAAGATCAATGGAATAGATTAGAAGATACAGCCACAACTACAAACACACTTAGCCACCTCATCTTTGACAAAGGGGCCAGACATGTACATTGGAAGAAAGATAGCCTCTTTAACAAATGGTGCTGGAAAAACTGGCTTTCTATATTCCGTAAACTAAAACTAGATCCATGTCTATCACCATGCACTAAAATAAAGTCAAAATGGATCAAAGATCTGAACATTAAAACAGAGACACTAAACTTACTAGAAGACAGAGTAGGTAAAAATCTTGATGACATAGGAGTAGGCAGAGAGTTCATGAACAAAAATCAAATTGCAAGGGAAACACTTTCCAGAATCAACAACTGGGATCTCATCTTACTAAAAAGTTTTTGCACGTCAAAGGAAATCTCCAACAGAGTGAAAAGAAAACCCACGAACTGGGAAAACATCTTAGCCTATTGTCCATCAGACAAAGGACTTCTATCTAAAACATACAAAGAATTAAAAGAAATCAGGCCCCCAAAACTCAAGGACTCAATCCAAAAATGGGCATCTGAGATGAACACACACGTCTCAGAGGAAGAAATACAAATGGCAAATAAGTATATAAAAAATGTTCAACATCAATAGTCATTCAGGAAATGAATATTAAAACAACACTGAGGTTCCAATTCACCCCATAAAAATGGCCAAGATCAAGAAATCAACCAACAGCAAATGCTGGAAGGTCTGTGTGGAAAAAGGAACTCTTCTGCACTGTTGGTGGGAGTGTAGACTGGTGCAGTCACCGTGGAAATCAGTGTGGAGATTCCTCAAGAAGCAAGGATTAGAAATCCCATTCAACCCAGCTATCCCACTTCTGGACATTTTCCCAGAAGAATTGAAGACATCATACCACAGTGATATCTGTGCAACCATGTTTATAGCAACACAATTTGTAACAGCCAGATCTTGGAAACAACCCAAGTGCCCATCAATCAAAGAATGGATTAAAAAAATGTGGTATATTTATACAATGGAGTACTACTCAGCTATTAAGAAGGATTGCTTTGAGACTTTTATAAGTAAATGGTCACGACTTGAGATCATACTCCTAAGTGATATAAATCAAACCCACATGTGTACATACCATATTGTCTCCCTAGTGTAAGAAATGGAAAAATTATATATGATCCAAAATCGATAATAAATACTAGGTAAGGGTAAAAAATAGCTCAAAGAGCAAAAATATTTGGGAAGGGAAATGGGGGAAAGAAGGAAGGGAAAAGGAAGATATAAATCTGTATATATGTATATGTAAGATAGCTATAATGAACACACTACTGAATGTATTCGTTATTGATAAAGAACAATTAATACTCATATGATTAGATCAATTTTACATGTCTATATCTGTTAATGTAAACAACCATTTTGGAGATAGCGATACACAATATTGCAACCATTGTCAAGTTTCTATCCGGTTTTGTAAATCTGTAATGTTACTGTTGTGCATTTACTCTAGTCGTTTGTTTGTGTCTTTTGCTTTTTGTCTTTGTTATATGTGTCTTTTTTTCTCTTAAATAAAAAAGAATAAGAAACTAAGCTGATATTTACTAAACTCTGTACTAAGCACTCAGAGAATATATGTAAGAGTAACAGATAGCTACTTTTGTACTATAATGCTAAAGTTGATCTGGGATCTTTGATTCCACTGTGTTGTAGTCAGGGGTTACAGGGAGAACAACTGCATAAAGGACACAGGATTTGTAATACTGTTTTATAATAGTCACCCAGAGTTAAATACAAGATAGTGCGGGAAAATCTGTCTACAACACTAAGACCCAGGATAGTGCAGGAAAATCTGTCCACAACACTAAGACCCAGGATATTCAGGCCTGGATCCCACAGTAATGTCCTGCAAGAGTCCAACTAGAGACCCAAATGCATGACAATGCCTCCTACAATCCAACTGGAAATCTAAGAGCCCACAATAAGGACTCACGCCAATCTATTCATGGTTTTGTGCTGGGAAGGCCAAAGGTCAGCGGTGGAACTAGGAAGTCTATGCCAGTGTGGTGAAGGAGCTATGCAGTGGGTTGAGGGTTATACATGGGAGCCGAGAAGTCACCCACAAAACAAGAAGCAGGGCTGCCCTGAAGAGCACCACAGCCATACTCAGTGGCAACGAGGTCCTGCACTCCTCCGACGATGAGAACATTAGAGCACAGGTCAGGAAGCCCAGTGTGACAAGCTTCTCCAGCACACAGCTTCCCCTCTGGAGCCAGAAAGTGATGCACAATGTGAGGAGCAGAGCTCCCGCAGCGTGAACCACAGCCACTCTCATTGATGAGGTCCCGAGCTCCTCTGATGATAATGGCTGAATCCATATTGAGGAAGCCATCATGACAAGCACCTCCAGAAGAACCATCAGCTCGAACAGCAACTCTTGAAAGAACCCGCAACGCCTTGCTCTTCTTCTCCACATCTCTATTTATGCTGGTAACTTTCTTCAGGTGGGCCATCTTTACTCAACACCACTCTGTCATAACTCAGCTGGTGCTAAGTTGACCACCAGTTTTTAATCCATAATACACTGTTTAGAATTATAGGACTGTGAAATAAGGATTTCAAGCCAACCAATTCTGATGCTATCCACCACTACCACCTTTATGCTGGAGTCCTTCCCTACACTACAAAATACTTCTGCCCTATCGGTTCACTTGTGCATGTTATGGTTTTTGGATGGGTGGGGTAAAGTACATTTGCTGTCTTGGAAGCCTAAAGCAGCCATGTGGCACAAAATAAGACTTATGAAATCAACTTTGAGACATCCCTATTACAAACATGCTAAAAAAAAGTAAACATTTGATAAGGGTATGGAGTATGCAGATGTAGAAAATGATGAAATGTTATATGACAAGGGCTGCCCTGCATTGCTAAGGCTAAGAGCAGATTCTTTTTTATAACTCTGCATTTGTCGCTTCATGATTTTCAAGGAAGCTTTTACTTTCTTTTCACAGTGTCAGAATTTGATTTTCTTTTTAATTTGAAGAGTATGTTTGCAGTGAATTGGCACTGTGGCAGGTTCAATGCATGTTGTTTTCCATCCGCAAACCTTGATTGTAATCGAGTCAGGGCTAGAAATGAAATTGAAGAGTATTGCAGGCAATAAAATCCAGACAAGTGAAGTGTCATTTCATCTGGCTTTAATCTCTGCCCAAAGCTCTAAAGAAATGTGGCAGAAGTTTCCTGGAGAAAACATGCTTTTCTATCATGGGGAGATACGGAGTCTGGGTGCTAAAGAAAAGAACCTTCACCTATTTAGTCCAATTTATTTGTATCTTAACTGCTTTGGAAAAACTATCAGGACTTTGGCTGAGAAAAAAATGCTATAAATTGTTTTTGAGATTTTTTTGAATCTATAGCTTTCTTCCAGAGTCCAAAGTCCCTTTTTTTTTATAGAATCTTTCTTTCATAAAAATGTGCCCAAGAGTCAGTGCCATTCATTAACCAGGGGTAGAGAGAACAAGACCACACCAGCAAGCAAGTCCAGTCTGGGAACCAGCTCCATGTGTGGGCCTCCACCAGACTGGAACAGCCAGACTCCAGCCTCTCTCCATGAGTCAGTGCCTTTCACGGACCAGGGTTAGAGAGAACAAGGCCACAACAGTAAGCAAGCCCAGTCTTGGAAGCAGCACCATGTACAGGCTACCACCAGACTGGAACAGCCAGATCCCAGTCCCTTCCAGCATGTGGGCTGGCGAGCAAGAAGTACCAACACCCCAATCCCCCACTGCTGTAAGTGACTGGCTTATCTGGAGAAACACAGACTGTGATGATAGCTATGGAGGTGAAATACAATTGGATGTCTATGGTGCTTTGTTGTTTCACTAACATTGCAGGTCTAGGGTCAGTGGTCTGATCATAGGTTCGGAGGATAGTGCTATGCAGTGTGACATCTAGTGGGGGATCATCTTCTGAGGGTTGCAACCATTGTTGATTCCCTATGGTCTTGTTTTGAAAGTCCTATATCGTTTCCATTGTTTTGTTGGGTTAGGTTTTATTCTTCTTTGGTTTGTTTGGTTATGTCAAATCTGAAGGCAGGAGCAGCTATTTCAAAGATAGCAAGATATATTATGGTAGCAATTTTGGATTTACTATTGGCTTGTTTTGAAGTCCTTTACTGCATTCATTGTTTTGTTTGTATTGTTTCTATTCTATTCTGTTTCAGTTTTACTATGTCTGAAGTTATCTGCAGCTATTTTGAAGACATAAAAAGACATTATGGTAACTATTGTTAACTTCATAATGTTTTGAAGTCCTGTATCTCTTACACTCATTTGTTTTGATTGGTTTTGTTCTGTTTTATGCTCTTAAAAATAAAAAATAAAATAAAATAAAAATAAGAATGTGCCCCAAACCCAGCTTGAGTCCATGGAAAGGCCATACTCCTTGTTGATATGGAGCCATATCCAAGGCTGTACTTAGTGTCAGAGTATGAGAATGTCTTCTGTTATTCTTTTACTCATACACAGCTGGGTAGCTTGAGTAGGATCCAATTTTCTTAGCTTTGCTGTATTTTTTCATGTCTTTTTAAAAGCTCACTGAATTTGTTGTAGATTTGTTCAACTGATTCTTTTGCTGTTTTATACAGTTAAAGTCATCCAATCCAGGTTTTCCATGAAATGCTTAAACCTGTTTTTTAATATTGCCAAATTGTTGCCCAGCTTCTCCTTGAATACTCCCAGCAAAGAGAATTCACATTGTCCCCTACTCTCCTCCTCTAGGAGTCATTTTATTTTCAAAATTTTGTTGATGCATATATTAGAGCTACAACCTTCCAATTTCAAGTTATTGTGATATAACTAAACATGTTTAATTTTACTTTTACGTGATAGGTATATTTGAAAAAAAAACCCCACATTTCCTGAATTTTCTCCCCTTAGTTGAACATTGAATCCAGTGTTAAGTCTTCTTGTTCTGGACTTTTTCCTCTCCATGAGTTTCAGTTTATCTGTAATGCCTATTAAAGTTGACTAGAACATACGTTCATTCATTTTCTGCTGTCTTAATGACATTTCATGTTCCTTGTTCAGTTTCTTCTTTGTAGATTAACTTTTTTGAGACAGGGTCTCACCATGCAGTTCAGGATGGCCCTGAACTCACTATGTAGCCCAGGCTGGTCTCAAATTCACAGCAATGATCCTGTCTCAACCTCCCAAATGCTGGCATTACATGTGGGCACCACCACAGCTGGCTGTGGATTAATTTTTTAATGTTACATCATTAACACTAAGAGATGATTTTAATTAAAACACATATCCTCAACTCCTCCTTCCCACCCAGTCACTTTTTTCCCAGAAGATAAACACTATAATTTGGCATGAAGTTAACTGGCCTAACACTTGGCACAAGTAAGACAGCCTTCTAGGGGCCAGCGCAACCAGCGTGAACCCCAGGAGGAGAAAGAAATGGGCTTCTTGAGAGCCTGCCCAGCCAGGACTGAGCACCTCCAACCAGGACACAAGTAATACAGCCTTCCCGGGGCCTGTGCAACCAGTATGGACCCCAGGAGGAGAAAGAAATGGGCTTCTTGTGAGCCTGCCCAGCCAGGCCTGAGCACCTCCAACCAGGACACAAGTAAGACAGCGTTCCAGGGGCCTGTGCAACCTGCGTGGACCCCAGGAGGAGAAACATGCACACACACCCCCCATACACCTACCAGCACGTGGGCTAAGAATCAAGGACAAAGCTCTCCCCTCGCATAAAGCAACCTGCTCGTTCGGAGGTCTGGCTACATTGATAGCAACTAAGGTACATAAAACAGCCAAATGCTAGTATTGTTTTGTTCATTTTGTAGGCCTGAGGCTGGCAGCCCGAACATCTCTTTGGAAGATGTCAGTACACAATGTAGCAAAAATGAGGGACTGTCTTTTGTCTTGTCTTTGAGGCTCAATATTGTTCTCGTTGTTTTGCTTTATTCTGATTAATTTTTTAGCCTTATTTTATACTCTGTTTTTATTGGTTTTATTGTGGTTTTTTTGTTGTTCTTTGTTTTTTTGTTTTGTTTTGTTTTGGTTTGGTTTGATTTTACTATACCTGTTGGAAATGTCAACTATTCTGAAAATAACAAAATATACTATAGTAGCTATTGTTTTCATAGTATCTTTCTTAGAAGTTCTGTACCAGTTCTACTGCTTTGTTTTGATTGACTTTGTTTTGTTATGTTTTGTTGGATTTTACTATCTTTAAAATAAAAAAAATTAAGAAAAGAAGTCTCTAAAAGGTCATCTTCCAATGCTTTATCCTTCTGAGAGAGTTGAATGAAGTTCAAATTCAAGATGTTTTTGAAATCTTAAATATCTTGACAAATATTTTATAACATTTAAACTGGATAACTGTACAATAAATGAAATATACTGCAGTCGATTAAAAGGTTATTTTCTTGTCATGTCAGGCTAACAGAAAATGAAGCCTTTCACTAGGTCCTGGACTTTTCTAGTTGTCAATGTAGCAATCCTGTATCCATTAGGTTCCTAACCCCCATTTCTCAGGAGAAACTTTAGCCAGGAATCTACCTGTCACACTGACAGCAAGGCAAAAGAAAAAAAATTGATGTACGAATACTCCATAGTAAACACAAGAGATAAGGGATTTCATGATGTAATAATCTGAGTCCAGGAAATCAGAGCCCAAGACCAAGAGAAAACCATTATTTGAAACTAAAACTAAGGAAAAAATACCTCATAAAGAATCAGAACCAAGATAAAAATGGACACTGATCAATAATAAAGAGTAATATTAGTAAGTTAGAGTATCAAAAGCCAGGATAAGGATCTAAACATCAGCGAGTTGTGGTATCTGAGATTTAAAGTGAGTCCACATACTCAAATAACAAGTACTTTCAGTTAGAATCTTCTTTGAAAGTTTTCTGTGAAGCCGGGGACTTCTCCTGTGAGTTCTATTAAGAGTTAGGCCAGGCAGCCTAGCTGTCTATGACAAAAGTAAATGGTAAAATGTGTTAGTTACATATCATACAGTATAATGCTGCAGATAAAAGCAACAAGTTAAATATATACATAGAAATATGAATGATATAGCATGATGTTATTTACATATAAACTTTAAATATATGCACAGCAATGCCTTTTAAATGAACACATATAAATACATACACTTTCCACACTAAATGGTTACTTATTTAAAAAGTATAGAAATAAATAAGAAAAATGAATAATGATAATAAAGAACCTTAGCTGAGATCACTGGTGAATTGAATATGATGACAACCCTCTTCATCTGAGACAAATGAAATAAATAAAACCCTAGGCAGTGTACAAATAAAGAAGAACTTTCTGTGATAATAAAACTATTCTGTGTCTTCTCTGTCCAACATAGTATCTGTTAGCCACATGTGATTATGAAATAATTGAAATGTGACTTTGTATGACTGAATTTTTAAATTTAATTCATATATATTCAAATTTAAATAGATTTACATGACTAGTGGCTACTGTATTGGAGGGTTCAATTTGTATGTTCTAAATGAACCCAGATATTGGCACATAAAAGGTATATAGGTATTGGAATTAGCGAAAACTGTGGTTCTAACAGTTGGCCCTGTCAGTGGATGAGAAGAGAGTAAACCTAAGAAAACCAAGATCACTAGGAAAGAAGAGTGCTTGTTTTGCTCATCAGCATGTGAACATTCAAAAGCCTCGTCACTAGACATTCCTCCATATTATAGACTTGGCTGCTAGAAGTGGAAAGGATCCTACAGAACCAGCTGTTGCTGGCCTTTGGAACGGCACATGCAATGGATGCTTGATTTGAGGACTTTAACGAAAAGAGCCCTAGAACTCCATCTGTATGGTTTTGGGCATCAGCTAGGTGTGACTTGAGCTGGATATTAGCAAAGATACCTCAGGAAGCTATTTCAGACTTAGTGTTCTGAAGATTTTTTGTTGCCTTAGATATGGATGATATTAATGAATTCCAGGGGTTCAGAGTAAATAGATAATGATAGATGATCACTACCCTACTGAACTACAATGACAACACAACTATTCTTTGTCCCAACCACTTCTCTTTTATGATACCCTCATCTTGATATAAGCAAGTATAGTTTTATTTGTGATAATCTTTCTCTACTAAAAACAAACCAATGTTGACAGCTCTCTGATTCATTGTTATTTTTATTTGTAATTTGCATTTTACTTGGTAAGTAACTTGGTGCCACTGGAAATATTTCTAGGATAGAATGTAGGGCACATTGAAGAATATGTAAATGTTACCAACATACCGTGTGATATTGGTAAGTAGTTTTCCCTTTTTGAGACTAGTAAAATGGAGAGTTTGGGATTATACTATCTTCCAATATTTTTCTAACCATTTAATGATTATATTCCTGAAAAGAATTTAATAATGTTTGCCAGGTATAGTGGTACACACTTGGAATCTTAGCACTCTGTGAGGCTGAGGCAAGATGATGTCAAGTTTGAGCCCAGCTCAGGGAAACTGGTGACTTGGTGAGACCCTGTGTAAAATTTAAAAAATTAAAAAGGGCTGAAGATGTAGTTCAGTGCAAAGACCCTAGGTTCAATCTCTAGCACCACACAAAAAAGAATTTAATAGCATTTTTAAATATAATTAATAGGATAGATTAGTACTAAGAAAAGAAGTTAGAGCCATATAGAGAAAGTAAAAATATAATTCCACCTAAAGTTATTGAACTCAAACATTAAAAGTAACTCAGTGCTGCCTGGCAACAAAAGCACTGTGATTAGGACAGTTTTTATATAAACTCTTTCTCATGAAGTGCCAAGCTACAGTGGCATAGCTCTTTCAAGGATTCACCACTTTGCACACACCGATACAGGTATTCCAAGTTGGTCTGTCTGTGCCAAATATGCCATTATACCGTCTATATGGGTCTAAAGTCAAGAGGAACAGGACAATTTAGAAAATAATACCTGGCAGTAATTAGACTTCTCTGCATCTCATTTTTTGACTTGAGAAACATGCATAAGTCCTGAAAATAAAATTATTCTACAAAAGCAAAGGAACTCTGAGATATGCCAGAAAAATTGAACTACCTATAATATGAATGTTATGACCAATGGGGAGTCTGACTATTCCTGAATGGATCCCATAAGGGGCCAGCCTGTTTTTTCTACTCTTGATTCAGGTCATACTGAATATTCTGCTTTCTAGCATTAGTAGAGTGCTTTAAAATAGGCAATGCATTTTTATACACTTTCTCATTGATTTGTGGTCTTATGAGCTTGCTCTTCTTGAAAATCTCTTTAGAATAATGTTACAAATATAGTACAGGCAAGAATAGAAAGAGAGAGATGAACCATTGAGCTAGAACAAACATTGTCAGTATCATTTCTGCCCAAGATTCTAATAGCAAAGAGGCCTCCCCCAGCCTTAGACTGGTGGCTGCCAAAATTGAAGGCAGGTATAGAGTTCTGTCACCAGCAGTAGCACACTACTTGATGCCTCTGACAAGAGGTATGAAATGTGTAGCAGTCAGAGTGTAGAAAGGAGAATGAGATGGAAAGAAGTAAAGAATTACATCAGTCGTGTATCCTAGGCTTATCTCAACATCACCTGAAATATACATCAGAACTCCTTCACGTCTGTAATTTT
>RJWM01009832.1:0-66261 GCA_004363535.1 Dasyprocta punctata | reverse complement strand
TCCTCGAAGACAACAAAGAAGGGAGTCCCCCATATTTGCAACATTGCCCATTGTGGTAATGCAAAGAGACATTGAGGGTGCTGATCAGAGGCCTGCAAAATCTACAAAACAATACTAGTGTTTAGTTGCTATATGTACCTTAGTTGCCATCAATTTAGCCAGACCTCAGAGCCAGCAACTTGCTTACGGGGGGGGGGGGATACGGATGCTGTCCTTGATTCTGAGCCCCCGCACCGGCAACGCACGGGCCCGGCAAGTTGGGGCCGGTTTCGGCCCATTTGGTCCTCCTCCGGGGTCAGGCGGCGCCCAGCACCGGAAGGCGGCCGTGTCATGTATCTTCTAAAACTCATCTCTATATTCTTACATATAACCCCATAGCCTTGAACTTGAGGCACCATGTCACTACATCCCAGAGTTCTCCAAAAGAGAACATAGTAATTAAACACATACTGAACATTGCCCATAGGTAAGTATTAAGTGCTTTTCATGAGTTATTTCTTTCAGTTCTCAACATGATGAAACAAATACTATCATTAGCTACGTTTTACAGATGTGGAAATGGCCCCTTAGAGAAGTAAGTTATTGTCCTATATCATCAATCTAGGTGATAATGGAGGCAAAATTTGAATCAAAGACTTCTGGACTAAAAACCCACGTTTTAGCATATGCTATGACCTTATGCATCAAAACGTGGCAGCTTCAGGCCTGCGCAGGCTGGACTTGTGCCTTGGACTCCAATGAGTAGCTCTGGCATCCTAAAGCAGCTGACAGGTTCACGTGAGGACATTAGCAACTGGCGCCAACATATGAGGTGTGTACCTGCTCTCACTCTGATGAAGGTAAGTAAATCCATGACACATGGAAGAGATGAAGAAAGATTCAGTCAGTTAAACGTGTATGTCAAGAATATATCTAGATATTTAAAAGTGTCTGGTGCCTAATTTTCAAATAAATTCTACATGCAAAGAAAATGCTATGCATTTTTTCAGGGGGAATACAAAACTGTCAGTTCATGTGCTCTTCCTGACAAAATGCTTAGAATTTGCTCAGCAATGACTTTTATCATGAAATAGAAGTGATTAGCACTAAACTTCTCATTTGCCACCTTTCATTTGTTTTCTTGTCCCGTAAATTCTCATGTATTCCCCTCACTGTCTCTTCTCTTACTTTACTCTTTCATGGAAATATAAGCAATTCACTTCGATTTTATTTTAAAGATAGTAAAATCCAACAAAACAAAACAGAACAAAGCCAATCAAAACAAAGCAATAAAATTGGTACAGAATTTCAAAGCAGGATACTAGGAAAGCAATAGCTACCGTAGTATATCTTGCTATCTTCACTATAGTTGTCCATTCTATCAGGTATAGCAAAGTCAAACCAAAAACAAAGCAGAATAAAACCAGTTAAAACAGAATGTTGAATAAAGCAAAACAATTAATCAGAATAAAGCAAAACAGTGGAACAATACTGGATTTCAAAGACAAGATAGAAGGAAATCCCCCATATTTGCTATATCACATACTGTCATCCTCCCAAGAGATGCTCAGACTGCTGGCCCCAGGCCTGTGAAATCAACCGAACAATACAAGCATTTAGTTGCTTTATGTACCTTAGTTGCCATCAACATAGCCGATCCTCCGAACCAGGGGGAAGCAACTCATTTCAAAAGTCAAGTCAAATTCCCTTCCCTGGGGTGGGCATCTTTTACTCCCTTCCATGATTGGGTGGGCTTATTATTTTTCAGTAATAATTTAGCCAAAGATGTTGGAGAAAAAAAGGGTGGTATTTCTTCCTAGAGATTCATCCTGTATGATATTTACCTTCTTCTGGTGGTTTTATAAGATCTCTCCAGAACAGAGGTTATGCCAGCATGGTGAACTTGCCATTCCAAGGTAACTAGGAGATAGCAAATTTACCCAAGTCTGTCTGATCCCAGGGCCTGAGCTCTAAGGCACTATACTGTATTGTCTTTCTAGCCAAGGTCAGTTCTTTAAATTCCTGCAGGATGACTTTCACCAGGAATGCAGGCAGCCATCGTAGAGACACTAGTGTCACCTGTTGTAGCTCTTAGAAATGGGCCAGATTATGGCCAGATTTTTGTTTCTAGGACACAGAGAAGTGAAGGTGACATGGGAGATTTTGTTTGTATAGGTTGAAAGAATAGAAATTCCCCAACATCTAGGTAGAACGCAATCAGGTCCATGGTATTCTATCACTGTATTTTAGAACTAAGCTGGACTTTAAAGATGATCTTTAATCTCTTTGTTTGCTGTTGAAGAAGTTAAGGATCTAAGAAATGGATTGTCCAAGCAAATACATTCATTTATAGACAGAACCAAGGCTGATTTTTTTTTATTTTTTGCTGTACTGGGGATTGAACTCACAACCTCGCACCTGCCAGGGCAGGCACTTAAGCCACTGAGCCAAACTCCCAGTCCTGGTTTTTTTGAGGCAGGGTCACACTATGTAGCTCAGGCTGGCCTTGCACTCGCGTTGTAGCCCAAGCCGGCCTTGAACTCACAACGCTCCTCCTACCTCAGCCTCCCGAGTGCTGGCAGGGGAGATACCATGATCATGAAGGCTGAATTTTTTGGATTCAGAATGAACTGGTTTTCCCTTTTCACCTTCATTCTGTTTGGGATATATTTATTTTTAAGAAGTCCCAAAGATTGGAAAATAAATTGTTTTTAGCAACACAATTTCATAGTGTATGGTTCTGCTAAAAGTAATTATAATAACAAAGCCAGCAGTTCTACTAAGTAATCATAATAATAAAGCCAGCAGTTCTGCTTTATGAGTTCTAAAGTATTCTGCCTTTTACGAAGATAATATATAGAGCTGGGCGTGGTGGCTCATGCCTGTAATTCCAGCACTCAGGAGGCTCAGGCAGGAGGATCACCGTGAGTTCCAGACCTGTCTGGTCTACAAAGTGAGCTCAAGGCTAGCCTGAACCTCATAGTGAGACCATGTCTCAAAAAGAAAAAAAAGAAAGAAAGATAGTATATAGAATTCCAGGGTCATATTAACACCACATAAAATTTCCAAAGAACTGGGCAATTTCCTGTAAAAATTCAGTTAAGTGCAGATTGCCAAGTTGGGAAACTCAGGATTTCCCAGCAACTCCCACTTTCTTGTGCTCTGGGGAATGTACACTTCTCAGCTCACAACCTCTCCTGATTTTTCTACCAGCAGTCACGGTCCAGTCCCATTGACCCTCCTGCTCTTGCCTTCTTTGCTTATCACTCTCAAGATCCTATAGTCTTGCCTCAAATTCTTGTCAGCTGAGTAGCCCTACCATGAAAAAATCCCTGGGATGAAGGATTTATAGTTCTCCCACACTAGAAAGCGTTTTGGACTAAACTCAAGAAAATTCACTTCCAGTCCTGGTGAAAATCCTAATCAGTTCTTTAAATGTCTTGGTTTATATTCCTCAAGGGTAAAATATGGATAGTACTCCTTGTTTATCTTTCAGGCTTTTATGAAATAAGCCTGTTTTGAAAGGTAGAAATCTTGGAGACAAACTTATGTGAACAAAATAGACCTGGCGAGCCACTCACACTAGAGTTGAGAAGATGGAGACTCAGTGGTTCTTTTCCTTCAAGACCAACAAGGTCCTCGAAGTCCCAACCAGTGACAAAGTCAAAACGAGGTTCCATGTCCTCCCTAGAAATTCCTCACTAATCCCTATTGACTGTGATGATAAATACCAAAGCATGCTCAAAAGTATAAATCACTATACAGAGGCAATATGTAATTATTTAGGTATTAGTTAATAGACTGCACATCAAGTCACAACTAATCAAAATGTTTTTCATGCCTTAACATGGCTGTGGATTGGCAGGTATTTCTGAAGATGGCAAAAATTTTGTCGGAAGACAAATCTTTTCTTTTCCAGTAAATGCAAAAAAAAATTTTTTAAACATTTTTAACCATATGTTTAATCAGGATGTTTAATCAGGATGTTTAATCAGAGATAGTTAATCTTGTTCCCCTTTAATAGACATCTCATTACTTTTTTAAAGAAAACCATTATTGAGATTTAATTTATATACTATAAAATGTGTTAAAGAGTACAGTTGAGTGGAGTTCAGTATATACATAGTATTGTGAGACTGTCATTATTCTAATTCCAGGCCATTTTCATTATCTTGTTACTTTTTGAATGTCAGTCTTCTCAGGTTGAATGTTGTTCCCCTCAAGCTTGTCTCCTAGTTCAGGCACATTATGTCTGGTCCCTTGTATAGCATTTATCTCGGTTGAGATGACCAGATATCCTAAGTTCAGCCTTAGTGTCTACAAAATGTCTGGCTCCCTCAAGGATGGGCCAGGAGTAGGGACGAGAGACACACTAATCCTCAGATTAAGATGTGGCAATGAGTATCAGAATTTGAAAAGCAAAACTCAGCATTCAAGGCTGATCTGCAGGGAGAAAATTTCTTGGGTCAAAGGTTCATGGAACTCTACATGGAAAGCATGGGTGATTTGAAAGTGGTGAACTCTTCAGGATCACTGTCTCCTGCCTCGGACTTTGTGCATACTGAGTCATGCCCTAACCCCGTGGTCCCCCCATTTTTGTTTAGTCTAAGTGTTCTGGGTTCCCTGAGCACCCACTGTGGCAGATGTATCAACTTCCCCCCTCCTAGTGCATCTCACCTTGTGCATTCTGTGATCACCCAATGACTCACCCGAATTCCTTATTAAACTGCAAGGTTGGAAGGAGTGGCAGCCATGTCTTTTTGGTTGCCAACTTATCCTTCATCACCTGGATTCATGCTCAATAAAGATTTCTTGAACAAGTCACTAATTTGACCATATGCACACATCTTTCTTTATATATTTCTCAAATACTATAATTAAACTTGAGTACTACAACTGGACCAAACACCCTGTGGTTCTGCACAAACCAGTAGCAATCTTGGGTCACAGCTACTTTTCTATAGCTTTCACGAAATAGCCCTAGTTCTTGTCCAAAGACCAAGACAGAAAAAAGTCTCTATCTTCTTCTCTATGATGATCCTTCAAGGATTGGAAATGAGTCTCTGTATCTTTTATTTTCTGAGTTAACCATTTGTATTCCCTTCAAAAATTATGCATAAATGTGCATGACATACATTCATTCAACCCGTATTTTGAAGCAGAGTCTTTGTGTAAGGGAGACACTATGCCGGGTGCAATGGGGACAAGAGAGGACCCGACATAGTCTGCGACCTAAAGGCATCAACAGTCTGTTCTGGCCATCTGCCCCCATTTCTGGCCTTTCTCTAAAGGGTTAATGTCCCTTTCCAAATGTGGTTTCCAGAACTTGACATTATATTCCCAAGGGATCTGATCAGCACAGAATTTAGCAGAACTATGACTCATGATATGAACCCTGTGTTTCCAAGGATTTTTAAACATTCATACTATTCTTTAGGATTCATTCAGTTTTGTTAAAATTTTGTAAGACTGCTCTTTTTTATTAAACCAAACGTGTAGTAGTATTTTTAGTGATAAAAGTTTAAGTCAAACATATCTTTATCTTAAGACTTCCCTCTCCCTAGTACAAAATAACTCTTAAGAGGAAGCAGAATGCAATCTGCATCAGTGTGAACTCATAAAGACGGATAGATTTAGAAATGAAAACAAGCCAGGACATTTTGTATTGTCAGTAATAGTTCTTTATAGTGTTTCTGAAAATAATTGGAAGGGAAATGTGGATATCTGGGATGTGAACAAAGCTATTGCTAATTACGAGGAGCTGTTTGTCTTCAAAGCAGAGCAGACACTGGGGTGTCCTCAGCTGTGCTCTTTTTTAGTCATACTTGCTTGGGACTGGCAGGTTCCCCCTTACCTATCAGAAGCATGTTGGAGTGGGCCACCCCCATTTTCACTTTTGATCCCAATATTTTTGGTCCTTAAATTCCTTCAGATGTTTTTTACTTTTGGATTTTGCTTTCAGGATGAAAATGTGAATTTTTCTGGTTATGCTGTCTCTGGGTACTTTCCGTATGTTCAGGAGACAGAATCTTGAAAGGTCAGCAGAAAAGAAAGTGCTATTCCTTGGTGACAACTGGATAAATGTGGGAGAAGTCTGCCAGATGTGGGTGGTCAGGCTACCCAGGAACGAGTCCAGAAAAAGCAGAGTATGTGAGAGTCATTCCATTCTCTATGCCTAATAAACTTAGTGAAAGCAATGTACTGAGTATTTATAAATTGATAATTTTGCTGTTTAATAATTTCAAATAAATTTTCTTGACCCAACATCTCTATAGCTAACCACTTTTTTTAACAGAGAAAATGTGTTTATTAGGTCTTTAGGATGGTGATGTATATAATTGATCTTTGGGGCTAGGGAATTGGCCACTAGCAGAATTTATTTGTTTTGTTTTATTTTGAAGAGAATAAAACCAAACAAAATAAAACAGAATAGAGTCAATCAAAACAAAACAATGAACACGGTACATGACTTCAAAAAAAGATACAAGGAAATCAATAATGGCTACCATAATACCTCTTGTTATCTTCAAAATAACTGCCCATACCATCGGGCATAATAAAATCAAACAAAATAGTACAGAATAAAACCAATAAAAACAAAACAATGAAAGCAATACAGGGCTTCAAAACAAGGTAATAGGAAATCAATAATGGCTACCATAATGTATTTTGTTATTTTTGAGACAGCTGTCCATGCCATCAAATATAATAAAATTAGACAAACCGAAACAGAATAGAACCAAACTAAACAGAACAATGAAAACAATACAGGATTCAAGTCACTATAATAGATTAACAATGGCCACTGCTTTCCCTTTTTAGACCCTTTCACTTTCATACTATGTATTGTGTATTTTGAATTCCACTAACTCCTTTAGTGTTTTATACTAGGGAGACAACATGATGTTCACCCATGTGACTCTGGATCATTTCATGGGTGAGCATGATCTTAAGTTGTATCCATTTACCTACAAGAACCTCGAGGTTATCTTTCTTTGTAGCTGAGTAGCTTTCCATTGTATAAAAATGCCCTATCTTTCTTGTCCACTTTGCACCTAATGGGCAAGCTACCCCCACTTCTATCTGGTTCCCTGTCACAGAGAGCATTGTTCTCTCTCCTTTGACTTTCAATCTATGAACACCCTTTCAAGTTAAATGTGTTTTTTGTATAAAGCATATTGATGGATCCTGTCACCTGATCCATTCTGCTGTGTTTCTTTTTACTATTGGACTTTCATGTTATCCCTGTGTTTTTTCACAAATATGTCCATATGTCTAATTATCCATCTATCTACATGATATCAAATCCATATGTAGAGACAGAAATACAGGGATACACACACACACACACACACACATACACACACCTTCATATGCTCTTTTTTAGTTATACTTGCTTGTGATCTGCAGCCTCTCCCTTTAACCTATTGGAAGCATGTTGGGGTGAGTGTATATAGGGGTATACATACAGATAGAGATAAACATTTATTCATATTGACATGCATATGTACTCTTTTCTATAACTCTTTTTTCTTATCATTATTTCCTTATGATAATCCCCAGAAACAGATTTTCTTGGTAAAAAGATAAGCCAAAATATAAATCTTCTGAAATGTATCTAAAGCTACTCAGCTACAAAGAAAGATAACCTCAAGGCTCTTGTAGGTAAATGGATACAACTTAAGATCATGCTCACCCATGAAATGACCCAGAGTCACATGGGTGAACATCATGTTGTCTCCCTAGTATCTAAAGCTTCTTTAGATTCTAAGTAGTAAGGTCTTTGTCCCAAATTCTAATGGACTGGATAACTCTGAGCTAATTAGTGACTCCATCTGTTAAATGGGGAACATGGTCACACATCCCATTGTATTTCAAAAGATGATTCTGAAATGGATGTGGTAAAGCATTTGAAATGAAGCATGTGATGGGCTCAGATGGTTGTTTGTCCAGCAGTCTTCTTCGTCATTTTAATAAACTGAGATTTTTTTCCAGATATTTACTTTTCCACCATTGCAGTCCCTATACCTATGGGTAGCCCTAAATCACTGAAGCATAGTCTTATCACCCTGCTAATGGTAGGTTCATGAATAAGCATGTGAAAAAAAATGTTTTATGAAATTCAAGACATCTGAGGCATCTGGAAAATTCCCCACCCTTAAAAGACAGTCATAGGAAGAATCTCTCTCCTTGGACAATGTCATTTGCAAAGGTTAATTTTGGCCATATTACTGCAATACCCTTGTTAGCTCTAGTCTGAGATTCAATCAAACACAGACAAGCCAGAGATGAGAATCACAGAGAAACGTGACTGGAATCACTGGGTTAGCCAATCTTGAAACTTGCCTTATCTCTAAACTTCCAGTTATGCTAACTATTTCTGGTGGCATATGCTCCTAGAATCAGTTAACTTTAATTTATAATTCCAGTTTGCTTGCTTTCTTAGCTACAAGAAATGGGTTTCATTAGTGTCCTTTAGGGTTTCTTGTGTCCTCTCCTTTCCCACTTTTCAGAGAAAACAGGAAATACTTAAGTAGATGCTTAAGTGAATGCCAACAATCCAGAAAAGACTCACTGAAGTCTACTAAACTAAACCAGCCCAACCTACACTTGCTTTTTAGTCATAGAATCAAAAGATTTTTCAAGTTGGAAGGAATCTTAGCACTCAACAATTCTGATCCCATTTTGTAGATGAGGAAACTGGGCCTCAGAAATTTATGATTAACTGCAAAATCCACGACAGTTGGGTGCTCCCCAGACAGCAGTGCAGGAGCCCCACACAGTGCCCCCCACTCCTGCCATACCTGGGTGGGGGGTGTGAGCCAAAATATGTTGTAACTGGTACTTTGTGCCCTTTGTTTTCTTAAAGCTCAAAGCTCACCCACCTTTAGCAAGAATCCAGCGAGCAATCCTGGTGGAAGTTCAGGCTTCTTTTGCTCTTCTCCAGGGATTATTTCTGAATGTTCTAGGATGGAGCCTCACAGATGACCCACACTTCTCCTTACAGTGCTTTTAGTTTACACTTCTTGGTTTCCCTCTGCTACTTTGACTGTGAATTTTCTGTACTCCTGGGTCACAATTCCTGCTGCTGCCAAACTCCCCCTGACTCCATCTCCATTCAGCTCCTGTATCATTGGTCATGTTCTGTGAGCCTTCCATGCATGACCAATGATTTCTGCTTCCATCTCCAGGACTGGGGTTCAGAGAGCGATACTCCAAAATATGACACTTCGGCATGCTGCTACTTTGAGTGAAAAAATACTGGAAGGCCTCCAAGGTAAAATCTTTTTCTAACCTCTCTATCCTTCTTTCCTCTTATTCTTTTTTCTCCTTCCAAGGCAGGCCATAGAAACTTGAACTCCTCTCACCCAAACCTGGCCATGATACCTAGAGATGGTTTTTGAACCCTCCCTGATTTGCTGTGAAAGCCCTGGCTGTAAAAAGCTTCTCTGTCCAGGGATATAGCTCAGCAGTACAGTGTCTTCCTGGCAAGCACAAGGTCCTGAGTTTGATTCTCAGCACAAAAAACAAACAAACAAACAAACAAACAAAAAAATTCTCTGACCTATCTCTGATAGCAGATCGTAAAACAAGACTTCCATTCCAGAAGCAATGTTGCTTCATATCCAGGAGGAATGAAGGCCAAAGAGAGGCCAAGAAGGATATAAACATATAGAACTTGCTGAGTTGCCCTCACTCAGTCTTACCATTAAATCATACCCTTTCAATCACATTTCTACATAGCTACACATCCCATTTGGTCTAAGATAAAATTGGGCAGCTTTGGTTTCCATTTCTGAAAATTCACATGTTGTGTACAACTTGATTAAATGTTTGTTATGCTTTTCTCTTATTAACCCATCTTTTGTTATAGGAGTGTCAGCCTCAACTCTTATTATGGACAAGAAAAGACATCATACCTCTGCCCTACATCGGCCAATTAGACAATTCTTGCTTTCCATTCCAAGTAGGTTCTCCAGGAGACCTGGGGTTCTACTGGGCTATTCTCTAGCCTGGCGTGCTCCTCCGGAGAACATTTGGCCAAGGCCGGCATCACGCGGCATTAGACGGTGTGTGGGGCCATGTCTCTCTCCAGCACCCAGCCCGACTCTCAGTCTGCTTTGCTCAGCTGCTTATTCACATGTGGCATTTCCCAGGAAACTCACTTCCAAATTATGGGGCTGGATTAAAGCAGCAATTCATCTATGATGAACTTCAGGGTAGAGGGTAATGTATCCATGAACTTTAAAAAATTACTGTGCATTCAAACTATTATTTAAAATAACATTTTATGAGGCAAAGGCCTCTCATGTGTACCACTATGGCAAAGAGGTCTGTGACCCTACAATGATCAAGAACTACTGCTCTCTAGGTGGCCTCTGAACTAGTTAACCTCTAAAGCTCTTTAAATTCCAGTGTTTTATGACCTTGAGATTTTTGTAGTACAGTTTTGTAGCAAATGTACCAAAAGTCAAAGTATTCACTCACTCTTCCAAACTATTCTCTTGCATGCCAAATGAGTACAAGATTGTCTGCAAGAGTTTTAGGCTTTTCAGCATGGGAGACGTTTTATTACTTTAAAAGAATAACCAAATTTTTTCAGCAAGATGTTAGTGTTTTAATCCTATAACAAGATTATTTATCTCAACCCCCTAGTATGGCAAATATTGGGAGATATTTTATAGCAGCAAGATTTTGGAAACTATACCGAGTGGAAGGATAATGAAAAAGAACGGTCCTTAGAATCTTTGCTTCTTTTTACAGTTACTCTTTCTGCATAAATCTATAAGATGCACGGGACACGGGTAGTACCAGCTTCTCTGTGTAGCTGGTAGTTCCACAGTTGGCCCCTAGAAGGCATTCTTGGGTTAATAAGAGACATGATAACCAAACTCAGGGGAGCTAGGGGCGACTAATGGCTAAAATTGTCAATTGAACAGGGGTCAAAATCTTCCTATAATACTTATGGTGATCTTCGTACTAGTATTGAAAACATGCTTGAAGTGTGATAGTTACAGGAACTTGTCATTAAAAAAAATTGTGGTCAAATACATATAGCAAAAAATTTACTACCTTAATGACTTTATAAGTGTGTAGGTTTTTTTTTTTTAAACCAATTGTGCAGGTCAGTAGTGATAAATATATTCACATTATTGTGCAACTAGTAAGAGAAAAATTCTGGTATACCCTAAATTTAGTTGTAGGCCAGATGATGCAAGAGAAGAGAGATTAGAGAAGCTATTCAGCTAATCACTTTGGGCCAAACAAAACAGGAACAAAAAAAAAAACTGCTTCATATTCTTGAGCGCATGTTGAAACCTTGACTCAGAACCTCCGGAGGACGGCTGATCACCAAGGCGCTAACACGCTTTGCTTACAACCCCTGCCCACCAAGAAGCAATAAGTACTTGTTGTAGTTCATCCTCTTATCTCAGAACTTTGCCCAGTCACACTGTACTGCCCCTATTACCTAGAACCAATGTAGAGTCAATGTAAACATTTATGCTTTGCTCTCTCTAGACTTGCGTTATTAAATACTTGGTTTCTAAAGTCCAGAGGACATTTTTCTAACTGCTATCTAGCCATGCTGTTGGTGGCTTAGGGTACTAGTCCCAAGATTTTTTCTTTCTTCCTGATGAATTTGTTGTGGCTGAACAAGTCCTAGTATTTGAAGTCTCTGGAATTTTTACGTAACACAACCTCCAGAATTTTTTCTCTTGCAAAACTGAAACTCTGAACCCATTACGTAACAGGCTCCCAACCTCTCGTCCTCTAGTCTCTGGTCACCACCTTTCTGTGTCCACAAACTGACTACTAGTACTATAGGTACCTCATATAAGCAGGGTTTTTTGTTCGTTTGTTTGTTTGTTGACTGGTTTATTTCATTGCGTGTAATATCTCCAAAAGGGACTTGTCAATTTTTATTTCAAAGTTATTTTTAAATTTATTTTTTAAAAAAACCAACAACAAGCTGGTAACTAATTTTACAAATGTGACTGACTATTGTCTTATGCCTACAGCTTCACAAACCAATGCTCTTCTTCAAATCACCGAAAGTCAAAAACTCCTCTCACAAAGCCCTTCCGGAGGTCTCCTTGCGAGGCTCTGTTAAATGTGCCAACTCGCCAGGCTGCCAAGGTCCTCTGGGCTCCAGTTGACTCAGAAACATGCCTGGTTCAGGGTGCAGAGTATGCCAGCAGCCCACAAAGCTACCCACACTGCAGGCTCACTGAAGCCACGCAGAAGGCATAAGCCTAGCACAAGCCAGGCTCAGGTGTGAAGAAATGAGTCACATCAGGAGGCTATGGAAGCCATCTGCTACACTTTGGGTCTTGATTGTTCCCTAAGGGCTGATATGTTAAGGGCGTGGTCTCCAGCTTATGACACTATCAGGAGGTGGTGGAACCTTTACAAGTTGCAACCTTGTGGGAGGAAGCTAGGTGCCTGAGGGTGTGCCCTTGGAGGAGACGCTGGAATGCTTGTCTCTTCCTCTCTCATTTTGCTTCCCAGCTGCCAGGAGGTGAAGATGTGTCTTCTGCCATGTGTTCTCCACCACACTACAGGCCCCAAAACAATACAGCTGACCAAGTGTGAACTGAAACATCTGAAACTGTGAGCCAGAATAAACCTTTCCTCCTGTGTTGATTATCTCAGGTATTTTGTGACAGCAATGAAAAGCTGACTAACACATAAGCTTACACTGGAAACCCCATATGCCATAGCAGCTGATATCTTTTGGAGATATTTCATGGGCATAGTTTTCACAAGTCCCACAGGATTGTGTCAGTCACAAGGGTCACTGAACTTCAGAAAATCTAACAATGGTACTTTCTACCAAATAGGTGTAGTTGTCCCAAACAAGATAGGAGCTGCTGATTGAGGACCATTTTTACTTTCTCTTATCGGGTTTCCAGAGGAACAGAGCCAGAAGTTAGCTGAAAATCGAACGATTATGCAAAAGAGGAAAAGATTTTGTTAATCTTTAATTCACAGTCCTTCAAATGGTTGTAGTACAATTTCTGGCAAAACATCTGGTTAAATAGAAAGGACTCAGAAAGGCAAACTGATATGAAGAACTAAATTATACAATAAATTTGTCACTTCTTATAGTGGCTTTGATTTTCAAAATACAGTGAATTTGCACAACGCTTGTACTCTGGGAAAACCATTCCATGTGAAAACTTTCTAAAAGGATAAAGTATATTGTGGGAGTGAATTTAAATACAGTTTGGAGGAGGGTTTCTCTTAAAAGTAATTTCTGTAAAGAATACTACACAAAGGGAAAAGAACAGGCATAACCAAGTCTAAAATCCAAGAGGTAGAAAGGTGACTGCTGGAGAGACGATTCAAGAAAAAGGTGTAAGAAATAGTTCTGGGGAGCTCCACATACCCTAGCCTTTGACTGTTTGTCTCTCCCAATACCTTCTGCTAAAGTTTCAGATTCTTTAAAGATAAATTTGTTCATTCTACAATAACATGTAATATTTTGGGGTTTTTTTGTTTTGTTTTGTTTTGTTTTGTCTTTTTGAGACAGAGTTTCACCATGCAGTTCAGGCTAGACTTGAACTCATTTTGTAGCCGAGGCTGGCCTTGAACTCACAGCAATCCTTCTGCCCCAGCCTCCCAGGTTCTGGAATTACAGGAATGTGCTACCACATCCAGTAACATATAATACTTAAGGTGCAAAACTATAAAAGAGACCTAGACACTAAGGAATAAAGTCTGAGTATGCAGAATCATACTCACAAAGTGTTAAAGCTAAAAGAAACTGTAGACCACCTAATAAGCTCTTAATCTTACAAGTGAAGAAACTTGAGTTTCAAAGAGAGTGAGGAAGATTAACCACATCACACGGATTGACAGTAATGGAGCTATAATCAGAACATCAGATGCCAGACAACATGCCCATCAAATACTACATTCTTTCCAAAGAGAAGGAAGGGGAAGCATGAAAAAGGGAAGAAAGGGGTGCTGATCTATGAAGCTGGCAGTAAGTCAGGATGGGGAAGGCCCAAATGCATTTCTTCCAGGCAATGACTACTACCCTGGTTGCAAATCAGCAGTCTTCTCGATGTAGGGTGTGGACTCCATATGGGCAGGGAAGGTAATTTGGGTCAATTTTTTGTTAATTTCAAAAACTTCAGTTTACTTCTTTAGCCATACTGAAGGATCATCACTTTTTTTTTTTTTTTTTTTTTTTTGGTGGTGGTGCTGGGAATGGAGCCTAAGGTTTTGTGCTGCATGGGCTTTGAATGGAAAATAGAAAAACTGGATTTTCCAAGAGATAATGGTTTTGGGATAGGACCTTTCCCACCTGTCCCCGCCCACTGATCATTTGGAAGGTCAGCTTTTGCAGAAGAAACGGCTTCAATGTCTTGTCCCCCTACCTCTTTCTCTTTATTGCAAAAAGAACTCTTTCTCCGTACATTACACATTTAATCTATATGAAGGCATTTCCGAATCTCCACTTACGCTAGGGAGACCACGGTGAGGAAAAATTTGAAAGGTGGTTGCAAAGCCACTGTTAGACTTGGAACAATCAGAAGATGAAGACGTGGTTTGTGAGTAGTTAGTTGGTTCATGAGGGAAGGAAGAGCCAGTAGAAGAGAGGGAACAAGAAAGTTTGGCCTGACCTGAAGACGGTCCTACGTGGGTAGTGAAACCAGAGAAGCTTCATATTGCTGTGAATTCAAGAGTAGGGTGTGGAGATAGCAGGAGTGGCGATCTTGCTTCTCTAGCTGAAATCCCAATTGGAGGAGGGTTGAGGAGTATGAAATCAGGAGAAATGTGCTGTGCTAGAAGATGGGGAATGGAGGAAGCATTGGCCCAACTGAGCAAGCCTGGACCTCCCCTTGTAACCTAGGGTAAGTCACTCAACAGAGCTGGACAAGTTGTAGGCTGTGGGGAGTGCTGCTGCTATTTGATCTTTCAGAAGATAAATTTCCCCCAACTTTTTCAGGGCATTCTTAATTCTGACCCACAGTCAACTAATGAATCCTGAGTTTTGGTTAAGAAAGTATGCTTGCTCTAAGACTATGAAGAACTGGGAAGAGTCACAGCTATGAGGAGGAGCCACAGGGTCTGGGGAGGTGTGATAGGGTGCCATCTGAAAAGAGAAAGGAGCTTTCCCTGTGTACACATATGTGTACACATACATTTTCCAGGAGCCTCTCCCAATGCCTACTTACATTTGGTTTTTTGGCTTTTTTCTTTTTTCAGCTTGGTGACATCTGGCAGTATTCAGGCTCTCCTTCATGCTAATGCTCTAAAACACTGAGGTGACTCTTGTCACTAAATTATCACCAGCTGTACCTAGCTTTAAACATCTGTTATTAATGTCAGAATTGAATGATGCTTGTTAACCAAACACAGATTATTAATTATTAAGAGGCATGTGGTGATAGTCAGAAAGTTCCCAGAGACAATGGCCTGGCAGCTGAGAATGCAATGGCTTTTACAAAAAATGACTACAGAATAGGAAAAGTCCTACCAGACATAAAGGAAAAGGGCATGGGAGAGTATAAGCCTTCACACTGAAGTGTAATACACTATCCTGTTTAAACTGCTTTTTAAAAAGCTTTAGAGGAAAAGCTGGCCAGCTCCTTTGAGGAAAGGTGCAATTATGTCAGAAGAAATCCTAACCTCTGACCGTGAAGTGGGAAACAGAAAACTTCAGTCTAAGGTGGCAGCAGCCCAAGGGTGCTCCTTGAATGGGATCCCTGGTGCTCATCAGTTTTAGGCCCCAGCTCTCTGGTGGTGTCCTTTGTTCCACAGAATGTGGAAACCACCAGCAAGCTCTTCTATAAAAGGGTCTGAGCAAAGCTGAAGGTCAGCAAACCATGGAAGTCAGCCCTGCTAGCCCCTCTTACAGGAGAGAGCAAAGGCAGAGTCTCTGGTGGCCCTGTCCATGGTGAGCTGAGAGTAAGTACGTTCCAGAATTTCTCAGGACAAGGTAGAGGTACCATACCCAAGACTGTGTCTCCAGCAATGTGGTCTGAATTTACACCAGATTGGAGAACTCACTAGAGGCAAAGAATATCCTTGTGGGGATGGAGGGCATGCCCTAGAGCTTTGACGCACAAGTTAGATGTCCTCTCTCTCTCTCTCCTCTCAAAGAGGAGCTATTCTCTATACATTATAAATTTAATCTATATGATGGCATTTCTGTATCTCTGTTTGTGTTAGGTAGGCCATGATGAGGGAAAATTTGAAAGGTGGTTGCAAAGCCACCATCAGACTTGGAACAATTAGATGAAGAGGGATTTGTGAGAAGCAGCTGGCCCATGAAGAAAAGACAAGCCAGAAGAAGAGAGGGAAGAAGAAAGTTTGGCCTAACCCAAAGAACATCTCATGTGAACAATGGTGCACATACACCACACCATGTATCCATACCATAAATGGGTATGGATGTAAATTAGTGGGGAAGAATTCACAATCATGGAACCACTCATTTGGCCAAATTTTTCTCATGTTTTCTCAGGATACAGTTGAAACATACAATCATTGTAAGGGGGAAAAAAGTCAGCAGACAGAAAAGTGCAAAGAAGGAATGGGAAATAATCCCATTTCTACCAAGGGAAACACACAACACTTTGCATCTGGCACTCTGGATTTTGAACTTGGCAGGTTGCGAGGTCCTTATATTGTCTGTCAATATTAGAATTAGGTTAGATGTTAATCTCTTTTAGGTTAAGGATTATTATGTACATTTCTCCATGTTCTCAAGTACCCAACCAGTTATTTCCAACACACAGCAACCCAGAGGAACATACTGCTCATAACCTTGGTTAAAGGCGTAAGTAAAAATAGTTAGATTTCTAACTGGGCCTTGGTATTTTCCTGGGAGTGGGTGGGTAGCAGGGCGATACAGAACAGGGCTGCTGAATTCTCTCTCTCAGGAGTATTCTGGGAAGAAGGGTCATTTTCTTCTTCCCTGTGGCTGTGTTATTTTCCATCTCTCTGCTCAGTTGTGGCCCACTGCTTGCCTGGATTTCCTGTAGCATTTCTGAGTGGTTCAGAGCACCTTCTAAAGAGGAGGAGGAAGGGTTTGCCTCAGCATTTAGGGAGACATGCGCCTCTCCTGGGTGGCCAGTCAGCCAGCCTACAGGGTGCTCCCTGCAACACACACACACACACACACACACACACACACACACACACACACACCTGACCTGGACACAGGGAGGGCTGGGATGCCCATGGGGACCCTTAATTCACTCTTTCTCTCTACTATTTGAAACCATCTGGAAGGAGGGAGGTAACTGCTAGCTCTTCAACTGTGTGACCACATATTATCCTTAAAGACATGCTTCCTAGCTTAATGGGGGAAATGTTCTCAGAAATGTCCAAGAAACAGTCTGGTGTTTGTTTTTTTTTTTCCCCTGTTTTCTTCTGACTCTCCCTCAGATTTTCTCCTAGAATTCAAATTACCCTTTTTCCTTACAATTGCTGTTGCTGCTGTGAAATGCTGAGGCAGCACCCCACCCCCACCCCCAGCAGCTTGTACACCCCAAATAATCCTTTTTTCCATGTCTCAGGGGAGAAGACTCCTTCACAGTCTCCTTATTCTCCTGAGTTTATGGTCGAGGCCTACCCTAAGGCCAGCCTGGGTGAGAGGCTGCCAACTCAGATGAGGGGGTATCCCTGCTCCTGACAGGACCAACTGAAAATTGTATATCTGTTGGACAGAAAAGCATAGAATCTTCCTCTTTGGGGTTTCTTCCCCACATTTCCTCATTTTTCCCCCTGAGCCAATGACCCAAGAATAATGCTAGGGAGAAAGAGAATGTGACATAGTTCTAAGCCTAGAGGTGAAGAAAGGACAGGATAGGGACAAATAACAGACAATAATGTGCAGCAGCACAGTGAGGGTCCTTCATAGTTCCATAGTCCTTTCTCATCAGTTATCTCATCAGCTCTTGGCAACAGCCTGAGAGAAACACATAACAGACATTATGGCTACCTGGTTCTGTAGACTAGGAACCAACTGCAAGAGGATACTGTGTGTGTCACTGTATGTATCAGATCCCCCTCAGCACAGAGCCATTGTCCCCATCACTCAAGCTAGCTGCCAGCAGGGCTGGCTGCTGAAGGCACAACTGAGTCCCTCACTGGGAACAGTTCTGTGCTATGAACTTATCTGTAGATTCTCATTATGTGAGAGTTTCACTATGCATGCACTATAATTCCACTGTGATTTATTTTTCTCAATGAAATAAAAATAATAATTATTACTTTTTAAAGCTATTGTGAAAATCAAATGAGATTTTTATTTTTATTATTTTTATTTTTTTTATTTTAAAGAGTATATAACAGAATAAAACCAATCAAAACAAACCAGCATAAGAGATACAGGACTTCAAAACATTGCAAAATTAACAATAGTTACCATAATGCCTTTTGATGTCTTTAAAATAGCTGCAGATAACTTCAGACATAGTAAAAATCAAGCAGAACAGAATAGAATAGAAACAATAAAAACAAAATGATGAATGCAACAAAGGACTTCAAAACAAGCCAATAGTAAATCCAAAATTGCTACCATAATATATCTTGCTGTCCTTGAAATAGCTTCTCCTGCCATGGGATTTAACATAATCAAACAAAACAAAAGAGAATAAAACCCAACCCAGCAAAACAATGGAAATGACATAGGACCTCAAAACAAGACCATAGGGAATCAACAATGGCTGCAACCCTCAGAAGGAGATGCCCCCAGATGACATACTGCTTAGCGATATCCTCTGATATCCTATGATCAGACCACTGGCCCTAGACCTGCAATGTTAGTGAAACACCAAAGCACCACAAGCATCCAATTGCATTTCACCTTGATAGCCATCATCACGGCCTGTGTTTCTCCAGATAAGCCGGTCACTTGTGTGTGTGTGCAGGGGATGGTAATTCTTGTTTGCCAGCCCACGCACCGGAAGGGGTTGGAGCCTGGCTGTTCCCAGTCCGCCGGAAGTCCGCATGCCTCACTGGTTTCCAGATGGGCTTGTTTGTTGCTGTGGCTGTTGTTCTTTCTCAAATGAGATTTTTAAATGTAAATCACCACACAAATTTCAGGCTTACTGTCATGGCTTATATCTAGAGGTCCTCCTAAAGCTTCATGCACTCATAGATGTGGCTTTTAGGAGTGACTAGATTATGGGTGTGTGATGCTGGATTACTCCGCTGATTGGTTTAGCATAGTTCTGGGTGTGGATAATAGATTTGCTGAAGAGGATGATCCACCTTGAGTGTGGGTGGCACCAACCAATAAGTCTGTTGCCTGAATGGAATAAAAAGGGAAAGAGGAAGGAAGGCTAGGTGTCTCCTGCCTGTCATGCCATGCACGGTCTCTGCCATGGTCCATGCGCTTTACCATGACCCTCTGCCATGCCACCGAGCTTTGGAAGCACCTGTCTATGGAGTGAAACTTCTACAAACTAAAAGCTAAAATAAATCTTTCCTCTTTTAACTTGTGGGTATTGGGTATTTTGTTTCAGCAATGAGAAAGTAGCTGTGATGCTCACGGAGAGGAAATCAATAAATCAGAAGGAAGAACTTTAATGCTATCCCTAAATTTATCCTGTACTTCCACCCGTACCCTCACCATACATAAGAAAATGAATTTTCTCTTCTAATTCCAGAACTGCTGATGCAGGCCTCTGCATTACCCAATAGTAAACCTGCTACCTGATCTTTTGGACTCCCCAGAGCTCTGGCAATTCCAAAAAGCTAATGGAGTCAATTTGTTATGGAGGAGAATAAACAAAAGGAGAGAAAGAACACACACTGATGGAATTTTTTCTTTTTCTTTTCTTTTCAAATGCTTATCGTGGAACATTTCAACCAATCCAAAATGCAGAGAGAAGAAAGTGAGAGATAATCTGTTTGACATTCAGGTGAACATTCTTCCAGGCCTTTATCAGTGCTAAAATATATAAATGTAAATAGTGACTGGCTAACTAGAGTGTTTGCTGCATATTTCTTCTCAGGCTTTTTTGAAGAACTAATAAGATAACAGATGAGAAAGTGCTACAGAAAGACTATTAGTGCATTGTTATCCATTATTATCTGTTATTTACTCCATGTGCTGCTTTGAAAGTTATGTTCTCTTTTATTCAATAACTCATCATGGCTATTCATCCTTATCAACTACTATAGACACACATGTTCTCCAACAGCTGCAAAACACCCCAATGTATGGATATCTCAGAAATTTATTCAATCCATTATTGCTAAATATTTAGGTATTTTCCAACTGTTTGCTATCAATTATAAATACTTGTTGAACATCTTTATATAACATCTTTTCAATCTTGTCCGGCTATCTTTAGGATAAGTTTCTAGGGTGGAATTATAGGGTCAGAAGACATTTCCCTGCAGAAAAGTGATAGCACTTTACATTTCCACTTCAAGTGTTGGGAAAATCTCCAAATATAGCTATAAAAATTAGAATTCATAGTGATAAATCTCAAACAGAAACTGAACACTGTCCTCCTAACATGAGTCTTTACATAATATACTGTCTTTACTTTTTAAAGGTGATTTTTCTAAAACTTTTTATTTATCCTGAACTCTACCATGTCCCTTCCTCTTTCACATGCTCAGCTGGTACATTGGATTCATACTTCAAAAGAAATTAGGAGTCAGAGAGTAACACCCTTATCTGTCTGCCCGAAAATCATTATACACATACACACTAACACATACACACAGACACACACACACACACACACACACAGAGAAACATTTTCTCTGCCTTCCTTTTTACCCTGGCAAAGAGTCTACGCAGCTAATAAAGATTAACACCTTACTTGAACCACATTTGTCCAGCTTCTCTAGAATTTCTCTCTTACTCAGTCATTGACACATAAGATCAGTACTAAATTAGGAAGAAAAACAGACGCAGAACGATGCCATATCATCCATCTACTCTCAATATGTAGATAGCTACAATACTCCAGACACTGAAGAAAGAGAATGGTGAACAAAATAGAAAGAGGATGGAAATAGAAACAAAATAAGTTTCTGTCCTAGAAGAGCTTAAAATCTGGTTACAGAAATAAATTGTATCAATCCATTTTCGATTGCTATGAGAAAGTACTTGTGGCTTAAGGAAAAGAAGTTTACTTAGCTCATGGTTCTGGAGGATCAATAGCTTGGTGCTGCCTTCTGCTCAGCTCAGTGAGGACCTCACAATAGATGGTATCACAGTGGCAGGACTGTGCGTGAAAGAGAGCTCATGGTGAGACAGAAGGCCGGTCTTCCCCTTTGACAGCATCTCAGACATGGGACAATCAAGGGTTCCATAAGAGCTACACTAATATCCTCAGGGGACAATGCTCCCAATGACTCAATCACCTCCCACTGACTCTGCTTCTTAAAGATTCTGCCATTTAATACTGTCCTGCTGGGAACTAAGCTTCTGACACATGAACCTCAGGGGACATACACTCATAACCACATTCAAGCCATAACCCACATATAAACTAACCAAGAATTAAGATGAGCACATAGTGATGCATGCCAGGTAGAAAGGAGGGGGAAAGTGATCGGGCAGAGAGCAGTGGGGTGGGGATAGGGCACTGCTGTAGAAAACAAGGGTAAGGAATGCTGCTTGGAGAGAAATATATGATGAGGCAACCATCAGGGACGAACGTCCAGGCAAAAAGAGAACAGCCAGCCCAGACTGAGGCAAGAGGCATTCTGTTGCAAGAAGATCATGTTGGTTGGAAAGAAGTTCAGGAAGAAGAAGGATCTAACTCATGTGGGCTACAGAAAAGGGGTGAGGCTATTACAAATCCACCAAGAATACATTAAGGAGCTTTTTTTTTGAGATTTTGAGATTTATTTTCTTCTTCCTTTTTCTTTTTTTCTTTCTTTCTTTCTTCCCCCTTCCTTACTTCCTTCTTCCCTTCCTTCCTTCCTTTCTTCTTTCCTTCTTCCCTTCCTTTCTTCCTTCCTTTCTTCTTTCCTTCTATTCGTACTAGGGATTGAATCCAAGGACTTCACACTGAGCCATATCACCAGGCTTCCCCCCCACCCCCCTTCTTTAAAGACAGATTCTCATTAAGTTGCTCAGGCTGGACTCCAACTCTCAATCCTCCTGCCTCCATCCTGCAATCCTCCAGAGTGCTGGAACTACAGTTTAAACCACTATGCCTGGCTGGAATTTCATTTTGACAAGATCTCTTAAGCTAAGTTGTGGAAATGAAATTTTATGGAAACCTAAATAACTAGTTAGAGAATAGTCTCAATTTTATTATTGTGTTAAGTAATGTGGAACTCTAATAATAAAGAGATGTATTCCTCTAAAAACATCTTTCTCAAAGGGACAGACAATGTGGTATAAATGCTCAAAGTAGAGGGGAGTTACTGGTTAAGATTTCTGAGTGTTCTGATTGCGTGTGACACATACTGTTTTTTTTTTTAATTTGGATTTATTAAAGTTTTTAAGAGGAAAAAAAGCCAGATTTGTGCCTCTGAAAAAAATTTGGCATAGATTCTAAATAAACACACTAAAGCCATACTCTTTAATCTTCTTAGATTCATAAATGAGCTATTTCCTTACTTCAGTACAATTAGGAATGGCTTATTTTCTCAATTTTAAGTGAGTTTCTGAAACATATCACATGACACAGAAGATGAGTGGAAATAAGAAACTGTTGCTGCTCTAACAAGGTCATGAATCATACTATCCTGATTTTTCTTCATATTTTTCTTCTAATAATGTCTGAAATCTAAGACTACCACCATGAATCAACATGTAGTTTAATCTGAGTCAAGGGGACCTTAGCCAACTCAGAACTGTGGCTAGCTGACTTATTAAACTATGAATGTGGTGATAAATTAGCAAGTCCTTTGTGTATTTAAGATTGCCCTAGGGCAGGAGTGGCGGTATATACCTGTAATCTTAGCACTTGGGAGGTTGAGGCAGGAAGATTGCTGCAAGTTCGAGGCCAGCCTGGGCCACACAATGAGTTACTCAAGTACAGCCTGAGCTACCTAGCAAGACCCTGTCTCCAAAAGCCAGGCAAACAACCAAAAGACAAAACAAAACAAAACAAGAATGTCCTCTCAGGTATTCATAGCTTTTGTGTATATACAAACTTCATTCTTTTGTCCTACAGGCTCTCTGCTTTTCTTTCACTTCCCTTTGGACTGGGTGTGGACCTCTGGAATCATGAATTTCCTAGGTTAATTATGCCAACAGCTTGAGTTTACTGAGCAATTTATTAAGGCTGTTATATTTGAAATAAATATTCTCTCCTCCAATTTCTCTAGGTTCAGGATCTCTAAGGGGAAGCTTGAAACCCCCTAAAATTCCTGCCAAACCTAGGGGAATCAGAGTAATACTGCTCCTCCAGGTGCCAAAACCCTGGACAGCCTTTGATCTTTACAATGAGTTTTGTGAAAATTTGTAAAGTCACACTAATTTTACAGTGTTAATAAAACAGACACTAATCTAAATGGAGGTGACAGGACACCTATGCACATCACAAATTGCCAGGCATTCAGGACGACTTTCCTTCCCCTTCCCATCACCCCAAACTCTTCCTATCTCTGGTCAATCTTTCTGTGCAATCTTTCCACCCAGCCCACACCCCTGAGGTTTCCCCAAAGTTATTCTTGTTGCACTTTCGTTTCCCTATACTGATCCACCCATCTGACATGATTCCGTCCACCCCAACCAGGCACTCCATCTCCGGAGCTCCAAAAGTTCTCTTTTCCAACAGCCTCCTTCCGGTCACCCTGGTCTTTCTTATCCCCTTCTTATCTTTGAAAGCCAGCTTTGCTATGTTCATTAACATTTCTGAGATGCCTTGTTGAAGAAAACAAAGCCAAACAAAGAAAACTGGACCCTTCCTTTTCCTTTAACCCACATTCCAGCTAGCCAGGAGGGGAAAGGTCAGTGTGGAGCCGCTTCTCCCTTCTAGGATCTGAAGTGCCACTCATTTCCCTTCCACTGTGGATGCCACCCTCCAACCTCACCGGAGGTACCAAGCAGTGTGTCTCACCTGCTTAGTTTCTCAAGTGTTTGCTATTTAACTCTTCTGTCCTCTCTATGCTCTTACTCTGAGGATGATTTCTAAAGCTGAAGTGCTGATCTCAAATAAAAAGAAAACGGACACTTAACTGCCATGGATTGGATTCCCAATTCTTTCATAGTGCTCCTCCTCCCTGTAAGTAATCTCCAATCCTCTTAGGCTGGAAGAAGTGAAACATACAATCTTCTTTACTATTGACCTCTGCGAGTGGACAGCCACACAAATTCTTCTTCAAAGTATCTTTGGCGAGATAACACACATTCTTTGAGCAGTTACCTTGGCTCCTACTTGTTTTAGTCTCATATTTTTCACCAAGATGATCAGCGTTTCAATTTACTTGATCCTTTCCTTTTCAAATTTTCTCTATCACCAGCCTAGCTCCTCCTCCTGATCACCAGCCTCATGGGGCTTCCTGGGGAGGAGGGGGTTAGTGCAGCCCACCACAGGTTATGAACTTCATTCTTATCCCATTGTGATAAAATTTCAGAGGGCTCAACAAGTTAGTTCTTTCCTGAATGTTGAAAGTGCACCAGGTGCTAGGGAAGGGACGGAAGGAGGAGGGAGGAGAGGCTGAGCTGTCCAGATGACCAAGTCCCTGAGGGTCTCTCCAGTAAAGATATATGGGTACAAAAACAAAAATAGCATGACACCACATGAAGTCAGTGGAATAATAATGCGAAGTGCTCAAGGGAACCTAGAGGAAAAGACAGTTCCATAGTGAAGCAGGGAGGTTGAAGGGAAGAGCAATTTCCAAGAAGAGTTTTGATGAAGGGAACAGCCTTGAAATAAGGGCTGTCTTTAAAGACTATTTAGCAGTCGGTGTAGCTATAGGGGAAATCTGCTAATTGGATGGCGAATAAGGCAGAGACAGAACTTTCACACTAAATCCCATTGTGCAGGGCCCTGCAATCCTTGTTTCATGTCAGTTAGGCTAAGTATTTTTAAAGAAGAATTTTGTTTTGTTTTGAGGGATTGAATCCAGGGCCTTGTGCGTGCTAGGCAAGTGCTCTACCACTGAGCTACTGCATAATTCCCAGGCCCTGGAAGAAGAATTTTAAAAGAGAGATTTGACTGACTCATGCAACATTTGGAAATACAGGAGGAAATCACTGACAATAGCAGTCATAATAATACTATTATTATTTTGTCAATTTGCAAGTGATTATAGACTTACATATTTTACAGCTGAAGTTCTTTCTATCTCACAGATGAGGACATTGAAGCCCAAGAGAAATTCTTTGTCTCACATCTACTAGTTGTTAGGAGCAAAAATGGGTTGAAACAGAGAACCTCCTTTTAAGCCAGATATTTGCCACTAAAATGTGTCCATTTGCACATCCTCACCACTGACTTGTTCCATTTTTTTTTTTTTTTTGCAGGGAACAAAACAGGGAATGGAACTGAAGAGACTTACCTGAAGAGTCTCAACCATATTGGTGACTCAGATGGGACTAAAACCTAGGAGGTCAGGGAGTTGGCAGAGCCAATACTGTCCTGTAAACATTCTTATCAAAATTAAACCCTTTAATGAGGGATGAAGCATGAGACAGAAGAGAGAGTGTGGTGAGTCAAGCCCCCAGCCCATCTGTCCCCAGCGTGACCATAGCCCCCAAAGGTCTGCTATGCCTCAGCTGCCCCCAGGCCGAGCACTAGCTAAGCAGCAGGGAGTCCTCTTCTTTCCTTGCAGGGCTTAGCTGCAATGTGGTTTAAATTAGACATTTCTTGCCTGAGTAGAACAAATCACTTAAGTTATACGCTGACAAAAAAGTAACAGTCTGCATACTTGGAAAGCTTAGGGGGATTTAAATTATGCGCTGTCACTTCAGAGCTGCTCCTCCGTCCTCTCTGCAGTCACCTCTCAATCCCTTATGGGAGGGAGCCTTGGAGGCTTGCAGGCTTGCGTGCAAGCACTGCTATAACCCAAGGCTTAACATAAACTTCTGGCTCTCAGGTCATTGGGAAATAACAGGTATATCCGGTTAGGTCTTTTGTGCTTGTCCTCACGCAAATTAAAAGCTCTTGCAAAGCTGAACTCCTTGGAGCCTCTGCTTGGGGATAAGGAAGGATGCCTCGGAATGGAATTCTCACATAGTCACCCTGTTTATTTTTTCAGGGAATGGGGGACAGAGCTTGTTTATGGGAAGTTCGCACCTCTGGGAGGCTGAGGTCAGAAGGAGCAGGATGTGGGGGTGGCTTTGTGCCAGATGGTCTGCTGGGGGCAGGGTTCCAAAGGACCCCAAGTCAGAGCTTTGAAGGGCTGTAATCTTCGTGGGGAGACTCTAGGAGTGCCAAATATGAAACTTCCCAGCTGGTGGCAAAAACGCCTGGTTAGTGGTCTGCATGGGCAGAGTTAGGCAAGGGGGAAGCCAGGAGGGGCCTGAAAGCTTAGGGGCCATGCATCCCTAGGAGGTTGTTGCCTCAACTCCCTACTTGTCCCAAGTCTTGCGATGTCCCCAGTACAGTTTATCTCTGACTCCTCCAGAAAGCTGACTCCAGTGAGAATAAAATGTTCTTGTCCTCATGCTTCTGATGATAAGCAGTAATTTTCTCTGTGCTGTTACCACCGCCTCTTACTTTTCACTAGAATTCTGTGCCCCCGGTCCTTGAATGGTGAGGTTTTCTTGGTCAGCAGTGCGTCCACCTGGTGTGGCTGGGAAGCACCTGAAGTCAGACTCCAGTTCAACCACCATACAAACCGTATGATTTTGATTGATAACTCTGACTCTTCCTGACTGTAAAAAAAAGGATTAGGATAATATATTAATGAAAAGATTTATGTCAAGTACTCGGCACACTTCCTGGTTCAAAGTGCTCAATGCGTGGTAGTTCTTATATTATTAGTAATACAGTTTATTATCATTATCACCATTGATATTATTGGCAGAGCTGCCACCCAAAGAGCCACTGTGATTTCAACCTGTGACTCAGTTGTCTTCTGGTCACACACCTGAGCAGGACACCATTTACCTCTTCTCCCCGTCTAGGTTCTTTCAGCCGCCTTGGACTCTGGGCAGCTGGAATTTGGGTACCACTAGGTCCATCTCTTCTTCCTAGTCCTTCTCAGGTTTATGATGTGTCATCTGGGTGGATGACTGCCATGGGAAGGTGACTTCTTTCTGGTTTGATATCTGGTGGTGGCCACTGTATACCAACGCAGTAGGGTTGCAGTACTGTCCAAATGTGCCCATTCTTGTTTTGAGATTTTTTTCATTTAAAAGCAGTAGTTGAGACTTTGTCCCTTCTGAAATCTACACCCTCCACACTCATGCCAACTTCCCTTGCCAAAGAAAGAAACATACTCTGAAGTTTAGACAAAGATTCTCAGAGTGTTGTCTAAGAACCCGTTTGAGAGGGCCTCTAAAACCCCTTAGGGAGTGGGACTGAGATCCTCTCAGGGGATCTACAAAGTTAAAACTAGGGTCCTAAGATATTCTTTGTCAGTCTCACTGCAACCTCTCCCAAGTCTACTGGGGCCTGAATGATGTTTGACATCACAGAAGTTGAAGCATAAGCAGACAGGAGTGTTCAGCTACCTTCTATTACGTCAGAAATGAAAGAGAGCTGTAAAAATGTAAACAAGTGTTTCTCTGACTAAATAATTTTGGTTTGGAAAAATCTATTTTCCCTAACTTATCTTATTTATGTTAACATGTATAAAGTTTTTTATTTTTTTATGAACTACTAAGTAAATATTCTCAGTATTATTCAGCTTTAATTTCTACATTTGTAAATATTGATAGACATAACTTTGATAAACAATAGCTCTTTGGACTCCACAATAGCTTTTAAGAGTACAAGAATTCTTGAAAACAAGATATTTGAGAAATACTGAGCTAAGGTTTTGGCACAGGGACCTATGAAATCATCAATTTGCTCATTTATTTCTAAATAAAATTGTCACTTCTGGGGATTGGAACAGAGCAAATTTTATGGTAATTTCAATGGAAGAGGTTTAAGCACAGCAGATTTAGTCATGAAACCACACCGAGGCTTCGTGTCAACTCTCTACATGTTTCAGCCACTGTGTTAGAGGAAGATTTTTCAAGCTCTCCCAAAATTTGGTTGTGAGTTGTGGGGATTATATTGTGCTAGGCAGATGTTAAGATACTTCACATGGGGAGACAGAAGAATTTGAATCACCTCCAACACTAGAATCAGAATGGCTTTGCCTGTAAGACCCTGGCTGGGGAGGTTAGTGTGCAGCTCAGGTCCTTAACAAGTATAATAGTGTTAAAGAAGTCTATACTTAGTTTAGAGTTAGAAGGGGAGGCCTCTGTAAGATTCATGATGAGAGGCAATTAGTCAATGAATGCTTACTGGTATGCTATGAATAATCTCTGAAGACTTCGGATCTGAGTTCAAACCTTGAACCATGCTATGGTTTGGGTGTGGCTTATGCCCCCCGAAGATCCATGTTCTGGAAGCTTGGTACCCAGCATGGCAGTAAAAAGGTGGCAGAAACTTAAAGAGGTGGAGCCTAGGGAAGATAATTAAGTCGTGGGGGCTCTACTTTCATGAATGGTTAATGTTGTCTTAAAGGAGTGAGTTAGGCTGTCTGTGATAATTAGTTCTCACAAGAATAGCTTACAAACTGAGACCATCCCACTCACCTGGTCCTTCTGTATATGGCCAGTTGCCTTTTTGTTTCTCTGTCATGCTGTGATGAAATCAGGGGAACTTGTCAGGATACTGGCATCATACTATTTGGACTTTCCAGCTGAACAGTACTGCTTCATTCCTGCATATCATTGGGAGGTCCCCCAACAGCACTCCCTTGAGTTTCTTCCCATTCTTACTGCCCAGAGTGGTATTGTCTCTGCTCATCTTGGCACTGTGTTGCACGATGCTATCCTGGAGCCTCAGTACCACAGAACTGCAAACCTTCCCTAGAAGCGTGGAGGAACTGGCCAAGAGCCTCGCTTGAAGTAAGGAGCCCAGTGTGGCCTCTCCAAGATCTTTGGGAAGCAGGCCACCTTCCAAAGCTGGAGAACTGCCTTTGCCTCAAGGGCCTTGATGTAGGCACCTCTGGATGAGGTGAAATGAGGTGAGGAGAAAGTACCTCGGAAAAGTCATCTGGGGCTTGGAGGAAATCACACATTGGCTACTGATGCTGAGCTCTTCTGTCAACAGCAGATGGTTGTAGGAGATCAGCCTTTTACAGGCAGCAGCAAATGGCATTCCATGGAAAAGTGGTTCTGATGCTATCCAAGCACCATGCACTATGTTAAAAGCCTCGTATATATACACGTGTGCCTTTGTCTTCACTAGAGCTCCAGAGGTAAGCTCTGGTGTCATTTCCATTTTGATGAAGTATAAACCAGACCCAAAGAAACCATCTGTTGCAAGGGAAGTCTCTTAGATATCACGATAGACCTGTGCTCCATAGGATGTGGTACCAGTCATGTTATCACCTAAGAAAGACATGGAGGAGGTGATGGGCCCCACCTTCGGCTCTCTGGAACTTGCAGGTGGATAAGGGTATGCTGCCTTGGGAGCTGTCGCACTGAACCAAGCAGGCTACATCTTTATTTCTTTTGGGGGAGACCCAAGTCTTTGCTAAGCCTCTAACTTTTCAGGAACATGGACTTAGTAGGAGTAGAAGTAATGATGATGAAGATGATGATGATGGTGATTACTAAGCATTGAGAACTCACTCTACCATCAACTATGCTAATGAATTTTCTCATAATCAACATATCATTTAATCCTCACAACTACTCACTACGATTGATATACTAGCTGTTTTGCACCAGTGAGGAAACTCAGGCTCAGAGGATTAAATACCATGACCAAGGTTGCCATTTACAAATGAGCAAGCTGAACCTCACGTTTGAGTGCCTGGATCTAGGAGCCAAACCCTGATGACTGGGTATGCTGGCTGTACTGCTTTAGTCTGCCCAAGCCTGGAAAGCACTGGGTCCATGCCCAGGGGCCTGTGAAGAGTTGGTATCATCTCAGAAAGGATATGGAGGTGAGCTGACATCGCTCTTTCTCTTCAGCTTCTGTGCCACCTTCCACAGGGATGTGGAGATCTGGAATTTCCCCCTCCACTATTTTACTGGCTTTCACTTGGGGATTTCCCTCATTTGTCAGGAAAAGTGGATAATCTGAACATAAACACACATATTCTTTAAAATAAGCAATAGTCTGAAAGACAAGTATTATTTTTGTTTTGTTTGTTTTTGTCCTATACTTGCAAAACTAAATTTAAAGAAGTCTTTAATAGAAGGAAGACTATTTTAGCAAATGCTACTAGGAGCAGAAACCAGGGTTTGTGGAGATGTAACTGGTATACCTTTTTAGATGTTAATGGGATGATATCATTTCATACTCATAGAGTCCCTTTACTCAAGCATTTCTTCTTAAATATTTCTGAATATGTACAGAATTGCATGGAAAAGCAAGGTCACTTCACTGGAGTCTATAAAAATAGAGTTGAGAACAACACAAGTGGCGATTTGAGTCATTATTTATGGGTAAATAAATTATGTTACAAAAAGTTATGTCACAGTTAAACTATGAAATAGCTTAAAGGCAGGAGGTAGAGCTATACTTTCTGTTGAAGTCACCAACATAATTGCTAAGTTGGAACAAAAAAGTCACCAAATGGTACTTCTAGTATGACCTCATTTGTATTAAATACATGCATATATGTATAACCACGTGCATGTGCACCATTAGAAGGCACACAGTTCCTGTAGTTAGGTCTGGGAAGAAATGAGAGAGTAGGTTTTCCCACTTTTCTGTGTATTATATATCAATTGACCCTTTTGGAACAGAAGTCTATTTGTGTACTATGTGTGTTGTAAGAATTTATAACTGGTCAAAACAGGAAAATAACAAAATGCACGTACCATTACGGATGTATAATAACGTGAGTGGACAGGGTGGCAGTCGTACTCCGAAGATTTTTTCCAAGAAGTAATCCTGAAAGATCCTGAAAGAGCCAGATGTCACCTGGCCATGGAACGTACTTTCCTCATATGGTTTCTGTCCCATCTGGTCTCTGCACCTCAGGGCCAGAGAGAATATCAGCATGTCCTACCTCAACCAGAACAGTGTCCTAAAGCCACAAGAGACATTTATTAGGAATACATGTAAAGTCTCTCATTTAGTTTTTTATTTACTTTTCTTTTTTTATTTTTTGCAGCACTGGGGATTGAACTCACAACCTCGCACTTGCCAGGGCAGGCGCTTAAGCCACTGAGCCAAACTCCCAGTCCTGGTTTTTTGAGGCAGGGTCACACTATGTAGCTCAGACCAGCCTTGTGCTCGCGTTGTAGCCCAAGCTGGCCTCGAACTCACAACGCTCCTCCTACCTCAGTCTCCCGAGTGCTGGGATTAAAGGCGTGTGCCACCACGCCTGGTTTCATTTAGTTATTTAAAAATTAATCATTCAAAGGCAATTTATGACAGCCAGCCATCAGGTCCTATACTAAAGGATAATAATTTTAGTTAATCATAATCTAATGCTAATATTTTAACAGTTGAGGGCATACATTTTGATAAATCAAAACCAGTCTGCATCACAAGAAGCACTATGCATGACGAAAAGTAACTATACCCCTTTGGTCAAGGCAGGATGTGACCTTTGGGGTATTATGTTCAGTTCCAGGCATATTCTTAGGTAAGTGAATTGAAAAATTACATTGTCTGGAAGGCACAGATAAGCTGACTAAAGTTCTGGAAACCAATTTATTCAAACAATGAAAGAATGGGGAATTTAAAAAAAATAATAGAAAGGTACTGTAGAGGTAGCACAATAGCCATCCTCAAACATATTGCATGAAAGGAGAACTAGTCTCAATTCAGGCCACTCCAAAGGATAGCTCTAAGTTTTGTAGAAGACACAACAATTCGATGTGAATTTTTCTTGGTATTAGGAGAAACCTCCTAATATCTAGGGCTTTGTAACCAAAGCAGTTCAACAAAAGACCATGCCACAGCTTAGAAGCAATCACTTTGGTAGCAGAAGTGAAAAATCCCCTAGAGAATCAACGTTTAAAGAGCTAACGTATAATTATCCTGCTCTTCTATTTTCTTTTGGGATTTGTGTAGAGTACAAATAACTCCTTTTGTTATTTAACTGCTAATTATTTTCTCAAACTCTGGATATAACTACAATATTTGACTTGAATCTTTATCCCTTTTATGAGAAGAGAACACAACTGTGTAAAAAAAAGACAATCTAACATTTAAAACTAAGAGGCTAATAGAAGGATAAAAAATAAGACTGGAATCTATATCTTCCAATAAGATACCATCAATAATCTGGAAGCCAGACCAGCTAACACATCTATGCCGAGATGCTGAGATTTAGCTGAATCCAAATGTATTCTGTTTTTATTTTGCGGGGTGGGGAGCCGAGGGGAGGATAGGGTTTACTTTACTTGCATGTATTTTCCTGATAGCCTGGAAAATATTTAATTTTAGAAAATAAAAATGAAAAATATTATCCACCATTTTCTAAAGATTTTTTGTGCTTAGTCAAAGAATTAGGAAAGTTAAACTTCTTTTCTACCAATCAAAATTGTGGACAGCAGGCTCCTTGTTCCATTGTTAGAAGAACTAATGTCTGGAACTGGATGGGGTAGTAATAGAAACCCATATAACAAACGTGCAAAGACAACTATAGACTGTGGCCTCCTTCCCATTCCTATGGAATCCTCACTGTGCTGAGTTGAAGAGAGTCACCCTAAAATATTCAGCAGGAGGTACTCATGTACAGGCTGGGACAAAAGATGAAATAACTAATTGTTAAGGTGATGTTTCAGCCACAGAGTTTGATATTTTTTCACTTTTCTCCCCTTTACTTTTCTTCCTTTCTTTCTTTCATTCTTCCCTTCCTCCTTTCTTCCCCCCTCCTTCCCTTCTTTCCTCCTTCCCCGTCTTGCTCTCTTTTTCCTTATTTTAGCTGCTTACATCCCTGAACCCTTTCCTAACTTTCTTTACTCCTGTTCTCTTTTCTCTCCTATCCTACTCTTTTCTGTGAGAAGGAAAAAGA
The DNA here is from genome assembly GCA_004363535.1 of Dasyprocta punctata. NCBI lineage: Eukaryota > Metazoa > Chordata > Mammalia > Rodentia > Dasyproctidae > Dasyprocta > Dasyprocta punctata. Next base: position 33,240 of record RJWM01009832.1, on the reverse strand, counting down.
AAGCAAAGGAAGTGGAAAGGAAGGGAAAGGAAGAATAGAAAGGGTAGCAGCTTGAGAAAAGAATGGTCTCAGTAGGAAAGCAGGCAAAGAAAATGGGTTTAGAGTCAAAAAAAAAAAGGAAAATGGGAAAGAAGAAAGAAGGGTGAAGGAAGAACAAGGGGAAACAGGAAGAGGAAGAAAATCAAGAAAAAATGAAGAAACAAGAAGGAGGCTTGTTTCTGGGGAGAAAACAGTTGCAGACTTGTACAATTTTCTGTGTTTATGAAGCATGTGAAACGACTAGTGCATGGGTCCTTCAACCAGGGACAGAGTAATCCTAAGGACATGATGATTTGTTGTTGTTGTTGCTGTTGTTTTTGTTGATGTTTTGAGACAGAGTCTCACTATGTAGCCCACACTCATGGTGATCTTCCTGCCTCAGTCTCCTGAGTGTTGGAATTACAGGCAAGGGCTACCATACCTGGCTATGATGATGTTTATAGATCATATTTCTTCTAACTTCAAAAGAAATTGAAGGGAGCTTACAATAGAAGTCACAGATACATTAATAACATTCAAAGACTAAAGTATCATAACAGAGATGCTAAGGAAAGCTACGGATATTGAGCAAGCATAAGCTTTTGCTTAGCCCTGAACTCTAAAACAGTGTATCAAATGGAGGATAGTAATCAAACTGTGTGTTGATCCCAGGATTTTTTGCTGTCCTTTCACAAAAGAAATTCTCCATAAAAGCTGAGAGGAGCAGGTAAGAGCAATTTTGATATCATTTGAAACTTACAGAGGAGTTGCAACGATAGCGCAAAGAACATTTTACCACAGTCGTGTTATCATTCTGTCTCCCCGTCCTTCTCCTTGTCTCCTCCCTTCTCTACTTCTCCTTAAGTCATTTAAGAGTAACTCGCAGACATCCATGGCCATTTGCTTCTGAATGATTAGGGAAGCGTTTTGGTGGGAAGTTAGAATAATAGAGTGAGGTTCTGTAGCTTTTGCTAAAATCAGACATTGTACAGAAAGTGAAGCCAAGTTGGAAGAGGGGGTAAAGAAATACATATATATATACATACATATATGTATATATATATATGTGTGTGTATATATATATATATATATACATATATATATATATATATATATATATTTTTTTTTTTTTTTGCGGCACTGGGGATCAAATTCACAACCTCGCACCTGCCAGACAGGTGCTTAAGCCACTGAGCCAAACTCCCAGCCCTAGCTTTTTTGAGGCAGGATTGCACTGTGCAGCTCAGACTGGCCTTGTGCTCCTTGTAGCCCAAGCTGGTCTCGAACTCATAATGTTCCTCCTACCTCAGCCTTCCGAGTGCTGGGATTAAAGGCGTGCGCCACCATGCTCAACTGTAAAGAAATATTTTAACTTGCATTGTGTTAGCAAGTGACTTTATCCTTAGATTTACTTAGATCAATCTGAATAGCAGACTTTTTTTTTTTTTTTTTTTACTTTTTAACTTACTTTTTAAATTTTTTTGGTACTGGGGATCAAACTCACGACCTCTAGCTTGCCAGGCATGTGCTTGTGAAGCTGAGCTAAATTCCCAGCCCTAGCAGACTTTTCTAAAGCAGTTTCTACTTACAGTTTACATAGGGTTAAGGAGCTGGGCGTGGTGGTGCACGCCTTTAATCCCAGCACTCGGGAGGCTGAGGTAGGAGGAGTGTTGTGAGTTCGAGGCCAGCTTGGGCTACAATGCGAGCGCAAGGTCGCATGAGCTACATAGTGCGACCCGGCCTCAAAACAGCTAGGGCCGGGAGTTTGGCTCAGTGGCTTAAGCGCCGACTGTCTGGCAGGTGCAAGGTTGTGAGTTCAATGCCCGGTGCTGGAAAAAAAACAAAACAAAAACAAAAATACATAGGGTTAAGGGATGGTCAATTGTCTACATTAAATAATATCATTGGAAGCAGGGACAGCTTTGGTATCTAGCACCCCTGGTCACAACTCTTTCTTCATTCAAGAAACCTCTGGACTACCACTGCTTAACATAAAGATGGTGAGTCCAGAGAATACTGATTAGCATGTATAATGCTTTATCAGCTCTCAACTCACTTTTTAAAACTGCATATTTTAATAATTTTAATACAGTATCTCTGAAATCCAGTTGCATTTTACAGTGGTAAAATTATAATAGGAAGCTCTTACCCTCATCCCTTAGTACATAAAATGGTTCACCTTTAAAATGATGACTTGAGATTACATATATAATATATATATATCTGTGTTTCTCAGGCCTGTGTCTTCCAGGAGGAAGCAGAAACAGTTTGTGTTGAGGCACAGAGCTTTGGTATCAACTCCTAAGCAGTCTCTCAATTGGCAACATGTGATGTGCAGTACCCACCCTCTGCTACTCCCTCAGTCATCTTGGACACTTGGTGTGTCTGCTTATTCCCCTTCCTCCTGCCTACCAGCAAACGTCTGGTTCCTGCCCCGCCCAGCCCAATGGCAAGAGCTTGTCAGATATGGCTGTTTCCCCTCGGTGCTCCTCTCAGCGCACCTGTATCATCAATCTAGGAGTCATGCTAGAGAAAAAGGTCCCAAAGAAAGTGGACTTCAATCCTGACAGCTTTCTTGGCTATTGGTTCCAGGAAAATGGAGTTATCTGCTTATTTTTTTAATAACAGTGATGATGATGATGATGAAGGTGATGATGGGTTTGGGTTTTCCTCTAGCCCAAAGAGAACAGTGAGCAGGAACACACATCTGCAGTAGACTGTGGTTTTTCATGGGATTCCTATCATGTTTTACCCACCTTTTTTGTGATGGCAGAACAGTGTTTGACCACTGGTGGAACCCAAAGCCAGACTGGTCCACCATAGTGCTTGTAGGACTTTGGAAGACAGATGGCTTCCTTTTCTTGTGCTTGCTCTTTGAGAGGTCCCTATGGCGAGCTTCCCTAGCACATGGAGGTGTGGCAAAACAAAGCCCAGGCAGACACAAGCAGGAGCAGAGACCAGGTAGAACAGCCTTGCCCAGACCCTTCCACACTATGAGGTGCCACTGTTATCCTTCTCTGCCACAGGAGCTAGCACATTCCTGCCCTGCTTAAGTGAGCTTAAAGTGTTTCTTGGAATCAAAACAGCATAAGGCATTTTAAACCTCTACTTTAAACTATCCTCTAGCTTAACTGTTCTTTTTGAAAGTTATTTGTAGCAAATAATTCAAGTTTGAGATTTGGGAAGTGAAATCCCCATATTGTATGCTGCTGACCAAAAGGAAATCCTTGGGTCTTAGGGCCCAGCTTTGGTTGAAAAGTTGTAAAAGATCATTAATCCACTGATGTGGATTCTCATTTGAGGGAGAGCCCCATCTTGAGCTGGATCAGAAGCACAAACAGGCTGCTTTGGATTTATCCACAGTCTTCATCAGGTTCCAAGGAAGCCCTCTAATGAGTTTTGCACTATAAAGCCGGGAAGAAAGCGAGGCCTGAGGATTCTGAAGATGCACTATTGCCAGTGGCTTTGGTTTGCCATATTTGATGAGGGCCTATCATTCTGACAGCATTTGCCAAACTGGTTTGAGGCATGTCCTAGAACAAGAGCCAAGCCCAAGGACATTCCTTAGCTATTTGCTGTGGCAGGAAGGCATGCATCTAGTTGATCTGAAAACTGTATGGCATTATCGAGGAGTTAAACAGAAGGTCTTAGGAACAACCTTGTTTCATATTTTTTAAAACAGAAACTTACTTGGTATGTAGGCAGCTTCCATCTGCCTTCATTCTTGCAGAGATATGGTGATAAATGTTTTCAGGAATTTTGACAGTTCAGAATTGGCATCAGCCCATTGATAATTTCCAACCATTAAAGTCTAGTGAGAGATTGATGCGTGCAGCATTTCTGAATTATTAGGTAGGCCTCTTGCTAAAGATGAGCATTGTAAAATTGCCAGAAAATTCATTCCAAAGAATATTGCTATGGTTTGAATATGTCTTCCAAAAGTTCACTATTGGAACTTCAATTCCTCAATGCCCTGTTGAGAGGTGAAGCCTCCTGGAAGGTGTTTGGGACGGGAAAGCCCTCATGAATGGCTTGGTGCCTTTCTCCTGTAAGTGAGCTCGGCTCTAGTGGGAGTGAGATTACTGCCCCTTCTGCTCTTCCTCTTCCTCAGGCACCTGCTACCCTCCTGTTTTCTCTGTGATTTGGGATGGTGCTGGTCCTCTGCCAGGGTCTGAGCAGAAGTTGTCACCATACTCTTGCATTAACCAACTTGCAGAACCATGAGCCAAAATAAATCTCTCTAAATTACCCAGGCTCAAGTATTTTGTTACAGCAACAGAAAACCAACAAAACAGACAGGTAGCTAACAGGACTCTCAGAAAGTCATGCTTATCATCAAACCAATGCAGTTGCCCCCAAATCGCCTCATTGCCAGTCGGAGGACTGCATCGTGGTATGTGAAATCCTGCCCTGTAAGTCCCTCCTTCACCGTAAAACTACCATATATTTTTACAAAACAAGACATTTTCTTAGCAGCCTGATTTTTATTGTAAGAAGTCAGAGTCTCTCAGAAACACTCCTGTGTCTCCTCAGAGTGTAATCAGTTATTGCAATGTCAGCGAGGAGCCACTGTCCACTGGATGTCATTGCGGAGTAAGCACACAGTTTCTTTTCTGTGATTCTCAGAATCCTGTTACGAAAACAAAAACAGCCTTTTCTAGCTGATTTTTTTTTTTAAAGCAACATAAGAAAGAAGGCATTCGGGTCTCTTATCTGAGATTTTCTTCGGTGTAAACCTACAGCAGGACTCTGTAGGTTCAAATCCTCTCTTCACCTCTTGGCAGCTGTGTGAGTTGGCTAAGTCACATAGCCTCTCTGAACCCGTGTCTTTTACTGTAAAAGTCGCAGTAAAACAGGATTTATAGGGCAGGCAGAGCTCACAGCAATAATTTGACCCGGGGTAAATGTACAATTTACACCCCACGACTCTGAGGTCAGGAGATGCAATTTACTTGACAACTACGCACACCCCGCCTTTTTCCCCGGCTAGCCCTCTCCCTCGCGGAGATCTGTTCTCTAAGGTGTCTTTGAGTCACTAGGAAAAGCTGCAGTCACTTCCGGGACCCAGGGCCTCGGACATCCCTTTAGAGGGAAGCGCCCTCCTTGTGCGCAGGAGCTCTGGGTCGGAAACTGAGCTACGAGCTGCGGAAGGCGGCGACGTGTGCCCCGAGCCGGCCTGCGGGTGGCAGCCCTGGCGTCCCCCTGCCCGAGCCGGCGGGCGCGGCAGTGTGTGCGCAGCCCGGGGTGGTGGCGGCAGGCACCCCGCCCTGGGCTCCCGCCTCGGCGTGTCAGGTGCCGTGAGAAGCGCGGGAGGGGCCGCCGCCAGCCGCGTCCAGGGAGATGACTGGGGCCGACTTCCCAGAAGCCGTGCACGCAAGGCACAGCTCCGCACGCAAAGGGGAGGCGACAGCAGAAACTTTTCAACCCGGCAGCGCTCGCCGGCGCGTGGGGAGCTGCCTCCTCCCACTCACTGCCCCGGGCCGGTCGCGGTCCCCAGGGACTCCCGGCGCGCCCAGCCTGCCGGCTCCCCCGCCCCCCACCACCCCCAGACTCGGGCGTCCGCTCAGGCTCGGCTTCCCGCCCGGCGCCGATCGCCTGGATGCCCCGCGCCCGCCAGAGGGCGGCGCCACCTGGAGTCGCTTCTTCGCGCGAAACCTCCGGGCCAGCTGCGCCCCACGAGTGCCGGCCTTTGTGTGCCCAAGGAGGTGTGCGGGCCGGGGGAGCGGCTTTTTTCAGGGTTTCCTGATCTCGCCCTAAGAACTGCAAAGAGAACCTTTGCGTGTCGAAGGGCCACATGGAAGGGGCCAACTGGTTTGGGAGAATTTAAGATTTAAATAACAAGGCAAAGCGCGACTATAACCTGAGCATCCCCGGTCCCCAGCTGGATAAGTTTCCTTTCCCGGCTCCAGCGCCAAAGATTCAGGGACGGGTTTTCCTCGGGGAATGAAACACAAATCCGGGACAGAATAAAGAGGCCGCGCTTCGAGGACATGGGGCGCACTGAGCCAGCGAACAGAAGCAGGGTCCTCGGCTGGGTTGACTGTGATTGATTAGGAGCCGTGACCCTGCAGAGTTTACACCGCCACGCTCACCAAAGTCGCCGGAGGCGGCTCCAGGGCAGCATACGTCCATCCGAGGGGAGTCACAGCCCCGCGGTGTGGACCTCAGCGGCGCGCCACGCCCCCCGTAAGTCCCGCCCCGCCAGGTCCCGCTTCCTCCGCTCCCACTCACTCCTTAAAACCGGGCGAAGTGGGTGATGCGTGTTGTCTCCGGAGTGGGCGCAAACCCCAGCCGTGAGAGCCGCCTGTAGGCTTGAAGGCTGGGAACTGACTGCACTCATCGACCCTGCGTGTCAATCCCAACGCCGGGAGAAAACCTTGGCTTTGCCAGAGCCCCAGGTACCACGGTACCTTTCTTTCTCCGTTCCCCTCCCAGTCCTGGCACTCTTGGTTCTGACGACGCCAAGAGACTTGAGTGGGTGCTAGAGCCCCCCGAGAGCGGGCGGCAGGTGTCCAGGGAGGGCCTCCAGGTTCCTGACGACCCTCGGGTTCAGCACACACCCCGACCCCTCCTCGGAGCCCGCTGTCCTGCGCCGCTGGAGACCGTGCCTCCCCGCAGGTCAGTCTGTCTGTCCGCAGGGCCACCGTCCAGCCCCCGTTCAGCTGGGTTCTTGCAGGTCAGGTGGGGTGGTAGGCGCTTTAAAGGAAACCAAGAACCACTGCCTAGGTGCCTGCCGTGTCTTCCCTGCGTCACCGGACCGTTATGGGCTGAAGGTGAAGAGGTTGTGCTGAGTCACAGAGACAGAAGCACTCCCCTTCCCTTCTGCCCACAAAGCTTGGGTGGAAAGGGGCGTCTTCGGCCACTTCTCCAGAGAGCCACCCTGACCAGACCCATGCAAACCTCATCTCCACCTACGGGCACAGCGGCTGGGGTCTGGGCGTGGGGAGCGCTCTCCTTTCTCAGCACATCTCAGTGTCCCGCCTCTGCCTTTCTGTCCCCAGCATGGCCCTCAGCACGGACGATCCGCTGCAGCCGAGCCTGCTGTCCACCCAGCAGGCCACACTCCTGCTGCTGCTCTCAACGTTGGCCGCCGTGCACGTGGGTCAGTGGCTGTTGAGGCAGCGCCGGCAGCCCTGGTCCTCGCCCCCGGGCCCCTTCCCGTGGCCGCTGATCGGAAACGTGTCATCGGTGGGCCCGGCGTCGCACCTGTCCTTCGCGCGCCTGGCGCGACGCTATGGCGATGTCTTCCAGATCCGCTTGGGCAGCTGTCCCGTGGTGGTGCTGAACGGCGAGAGCGCCATCCAGGAGGCCCTGGTGCAGCAGGGCGCCACCTTTGCCGACCGGCCACCCTTCGCGTCCTTCCGCGTGGTGTCCGGTGGCCGCGGCGTGGCTTTCAGTCCCTACTCGGAGGACTGGAAGGCGCAGCGGCGCGCAGCGTTCAGCATCATGCGCGCCTTCTCCACGCGCCAGCCGCGCAGCCGCCGCCTCCTTGAGGGCCACGTGCTGGGCGAGGCGCGCGAGTTGGTGGCGGTTCTGGTGCGCGGCAGCGCGGGCGGAACCTGCCTCGACCCGACGCAGCCGATCATCGTGGCGGTGGCCAACGTCATGAGCGCGGTGTGCTTCGGCTGCCGCTACAACCACGAAGACGCCGAGTTCCTGGAGTTGCTGAGTCACAACGAGGAGTTCGGGCGCACCGTGGGTGCGGGCAGCTTGGTAGACGTGATGCCCTGGCTGCAGCTCTTCCCCAACCCGGTGCGCACCACCTTTCGCGAGTTCCAGCAGCTCAACCGCAATTTCAGCAACTTCGTCTTTGACAAGTTCCGGAGGCACCGCGAAAGCCTGAGACCTGGGGCTGCCCCGCGCGACATGATGGACGCCTTCATCCTCTCCGCCGAGAGAAAGGCAGCCGGGGACTCCAGAGAGGTCGGCGCGCAGCTGAACATGGAGAACGTGCCGGGCACCATCACTGATATTTTCGGCGCCAGCCAGGACACCCTGTCCACCGCTCTGTTGTGGCTGCTCATCCTCTTCACCAGGTAAAACCTCCAGAAGGCATGGGTTGGGGCTTTGTTTCCTGGAGGATGTGGGGTGGGAGGACGCAGTGGGACTAGCGGATGCTAAGGTCACAAGCAGAGCGCAGATTTCGAGGCTTCCCTCTGGGTCCCCACCCCTCCAAACTGAATCGCGCATTCCCAAAGCGACGCCCAGTCAGGGACCGGACAGGTGGAGACGCGCCCGCGCGCCTCCCTGGAGCTGCCCGGATCTCCGCATCTCGGATCTAGTTTCCTGCGCTCTCCTGCTTGGGAGCGGGGCGCATTTGCGAGCCCCCCGCACCTCCCCCCACCACCACCACGAAAACTTGATTTTCATAACGCCGACAGATCGTTCTCACATCCCACTCTCTAGCGTAATAGAAACACAGTTGGAAGGGTTCCAGGAGAAAGGGAAACGCAGTAAACGTGTTAAATAAACACAGCCCCGTAATCGGCGCGGACCAGAGGGCACCCAGCTGCGACTCTGAGAATAACCCGAGGGTCAGGGATTTGTTCCCCGGCAAAGGAAGCTTGCAGAGGCCGGCTTCGGGGCTAACCGCGCAGAGGCTTTTGGAGGCGGCCAGAAACCAGCGAGCAGGTCTGGATTCATAAAAACACCTCTAGGAAGGAGAGAAATATCAGGCCAAAGAACAGCGGGAGAGGTGCTTTTGACGAATGCGAATAACATCTAGAAAGGAGAGTGCAGGGTAGCTAGGAGGCGCCTAAGGCCTCCCTGACCTCGAAGCGGGGCTCTGCAGGCGCCCAGTGCCCGCCTTGACTCAGGCGCTGAGCTCCACCGCGCCCCGCACGCACGGATTAAATAGACCCCCGGATCAGGTGGTCGGACTAAGCAAAGAAAAAATAAATTCTACTCGGAATATGCTTATCCTCAAAGATACTACTGTTTACCTGAAATTCAGGGTTAATCAAGCTACCTGTATCTTATCTAGAATCCCTGCCCCAGGGGCAAATGAACTTAAGGCAAGACTCAATTGCCAAAGACACCAGAAATCCTGGTTGTGGGCTCAAATTTCTTGGGGTTCAAACAGGCAGGGGGCTGTTGAATATCCTGGTTACTTTGGGTTTGGAAGAGAGAGAGGCTTCTTATGGGTACCCACTACATCCTAGATTTCCTTAGATTTTGTACAGCTATCTTAATAAATGAAACACTTTTGTATATTAAACAATAGCTTTTCAGTTTTAAAATCATAGAAACTCATATTGGGAGATGGGGAAGACAGAAATAAAGAAAAATCAACCATAGTTCAGGAAAAAGGCCTTATCAAAACAGTTCTTACCCATGCCCAGAGAAGTATGTTATCTATTGAAAATTTTTTTTATCAGAATGAAACCATAAAAATCTCTTCTTATAATTCAATTGGGTAGCAAAAGGAAATAAAACAATTTTGGGGTTAAATTAAGTATATCTGACACATACTGTTTTCTTCTTTTTAGTGAAAAAATGATGTGGTAGAAATTAGTAAATTATAGGATCTGTTTCTGATGTGAGTTCTGTTGAAACGGTCCTGTCTGTTCATTTATGTACTCTCTGTGCCTGCTTTCACATTATAACATAAGGCAGAACTGAATAGTCTTCACAGGGGAAATTTGGTCTACAAAGTCTGAGATATTTATTACTTGGAACTTTATGAGTTGACAGACCTCTGAAATTCGATGTCGAAGAAGTGGTTTTTAAAATCGCCCATAATTTCACCACATCTGTGCTTACATTATTTTCTGAATTAGGTTGTTATGTGAGGTTTTCTTTCGGGACTTTTGACTCTTCCTCTTGTAGTGGACATTTTCCCATCTCTTAACATTTATTGTAGTAATTTTTGATGGTTACCTGGTATGTTGCTGTAACAATACATAGATGATTAGTGTCACTTCTTGAGTTTTAACATTCATCATTTACTCTGCATTTTAAATTTTAGCTTTTGCTGTATTTGCATATAATTGCACCTTTTAATTATTTTCCGAAAACACATTTCTAAGCATGGATTATTGAGCTTAAAATGAGGAGGAGGGGAAGTAACCTTGCTCTGTACTAAAATGTTGTTTTCCAAAAAAATTGTACCATTTTATATCTGCACATAAGTATTACAATCTGTACCACAGTCTTACAAACATTAAGAACTTGCTTTCAAGTTTAGGAAATATGTAGCTTTATCTATCCTAATTCCAAAAATCTTTTATAAAATCAGGTCAAGAAGTCCTCTGAAATGAGAGGAAGAAAAGAGATCTCTTTTCAGGGTTGGATTTTAACTCATGCAGATCCTGGATGCTTTTGCCATTGTAGATTGTTTACTCTGTAAAACTTTAAAAATTATATTTTATGGCTATATAGATACAAAAATAAATACATCAAAATTATATATTTAAACATTTTCTTCTCCCTGAAAGGTTGTTTTTTAGGTCTGAAGATTTTAAGAGACATGAAAACATTAATGTTTTTACTTAAAAAGTATTGTGGACCCAGTAGTGCAGGGGGGCCTGAAGTATCGGTTGGCTTGGCCAATATTGTGCAATTTTAGACTGAGAAAACTTAAGAGATTTTTCACCTACTGTGAGAAAGACGGCTTTAGCCTTGTGAGACTTATTATAGAAAATGTAATTGTTAAGGTACATCTTATAATTTAGAGCAAAATTAACAACTGTTTTAGACCCCTCCCCCCAGAATATTAATTCAGTCACTTACCTAGATGGGCTACTTAGAAAAAGGTGGAATTAAAATGAATTGTAGTGTGCTTGTAGATGAAAAAAGAGTCAATTTTGTTCACTGATGTTTTTCTCCCTCTGCAATTAAAAACCAAACAGATATCCTGATGTGCAGGCTCGAGTGCAGGCTGAATTGGATCAGGTTGTGGGAAGGGACCGTCTTCCCTGCATGAGTGACCAACCCAACCTGCCATACGTTATGGCCTTTCTTTATGAAACCATGCGATTCTCCAGCTTTCTGCCTGTTACTATTCCTCATGCCACTACTGACAATGCCTTTGTCTTGGGCTACTACATCCCTAAGAACACGGTGATTTTTGTCAACCAGTGGTCTGTGAATCATGACCCAGCGAAGTGGCATAACCCAGAGGACTTCGATCCAGCCCGATTCTTGGACAAGGATGGCTTCATCAACAAGGATCTCGCAAGTAGTGTGATGATTTTTTCAGTGGGCAAACGGCGGTGCATTGGGGAAGAGCTGTCCAAGATGCTGATGTTTCTCTTCATTTCCATCCTAGCTCATCAGTGCAATTTCAAGGTCAATCAAAATGAGCCCTCAAAAATGAGTTTCAGTTATGGCTTGACCATTAAACCCAAGTCCTTTAAAATCCACGTTTCCCTCAGAGAGTCCATGGAGCTCCTTGATAGTGCTGTCCAAAAGTTGAAAGACGAGGAAGCTTGCCAGTGAGAAGCCAGGGGCAAACTCGTATTTTAGGAGTGCTCCAATCTTGGAGAACAGGAAGGAAAACTCCGAATCATTTTAGTTCCTCTTTTATGCCACTATTGAATCAGCCTCTGTGGTGGGATGCACGAAGTGACTTGCGGATGAGACGTGTTCCACATTGAATGGCTCCTCAGAAGCCATGGACTATGTGGGAGCTTTGGAAGATTTTTTGAGTCAAAGAATTACACAGCATGTGGAATTTTTATATACTGCTAGATACTGGTAATAATTTCTTAAGAAGCATTCTTTGGAGTTAAACCTCATCACCACCACACGCATGCATATACAACTATCTAAGGAAAGAGTTTTTCAGTAACTATGACTTTTTAGGTGAATCCAAGATTAAGCTTCTATATTCAGGAATATACTCCATAGAAAATTGTATTAAGCAACATTTCAGAATATACTGAAGATGTAAAGGCAAGTAATTTCAGTGTAAGATGTGATTGGGAGTGATAAAGGAAAAGGTTAGAGACCAACATTACCTTTTCACCTTTTCAGTAAAATAGCTTAGCTAGATTGTAGCTATTTGGGTGGATTTATCTTTTTTCTACTGATGTGCTTTCCCTACTTTAGCATGAATCAAAAAAGTCAGTTTCTCAAAAAGAAGTTAATAGTCAATATAATAATTGTGAGTTTCAGACATGAATTTTAGTGTGTCAATTTAATAATCGTAGTGAATTTCAGAGGTTCATCATGAATTTTAAAGTGTCAGTTGTTAAACTGTAAAATTCCAAGCTGAAATTGTACCTCTCTTGGTTGCCAAAGTATAATATTTCAGCTATGAGGAAAAAAAGACTTTCCAGCCCAGCTTTCAATATATGATTATTTTTACTTATTTCAGTAAGTCTCATGGGCTTAAAAAAAACCCGTGTCACCAAATAGTATTAAGTATATATTGTGTACATATATGTTACATAATGCAGTATGTTAGTATTAATTATTTTCATTAGGAAAAGCTTCAGTAATACATATCTTGCAAAATATTGTAAATCAAAAAGTAGAACCAGTCCAATGAAGTGTGGTCCAAATACATTAAGTGAACCACTTGTTTTTGACATGAAAACCAAGTCAAAGCAAGAGATCTTTCCCTATCCGAGCTTTGAACAATGGACAAATCTCAAAATTATGAGTTAAATGTTCTTATTTCTTGTTTAAATTAAAATTATATTTTAATACAAATTCTCTTTTTGCAATTGGCCCAATTAATATGTTAAAATTCCAAACTCTTGCATGCTTAAATTTAAATTTAATTTAAAATTCAATCTGACAATTGAGTGCCAGTTGAAGTCAGCAAAAATCTGACCAATGTCCTGCAGAAGATGAGACATCCAACCTGGGCAATAGTGAAAAATGCCACGTATGATTTGGCTTTTCTTTTCACTGAGTAATGGTAGGGGTGTGGACTGTGATTATAACTGACTGTTTTCTCTTTTAAATGATTAATGAAAGTTCAGCATTAATGTCTGTTTTTAAATGTCAGAATCAAAAGATCCTTTGGGAGACTGTTTTGCAAATGGGATTGTAAGACAGTGGATGGTCTGATTAGGTGTTGTTTGTGAGCCATTAGTTTGGTAGTTCAGAAAGAATGAAGCTGGAACAAAATGTGTGTATCCGGATTATAGAAATAACCTGAAAACTTTTTAGAAAAGTGATGGAACAGTGCAAAAATACAAAGGGAGGCTCCATATTTTTATTTTCATTGCAACTCAGCTCCCAAAAGAAATCCTACGGGGCACTGAGAGCTCACTGTTTGCTCTGTTATATTAAGCCTTTTGGAATTTTTGTATCAATATTAGCAAGGAAGAAGTGTATGATGGTTTTGTATGTGGGTGGTCAGAAGAAAGAAGGGCAGAGTGAAAAGGAAGACAGTTGACTAAATATTTTCTTACCCATTCCAAATTAATTTAACTGAAGCACAAAATTTGAAGCATGCACATTTAGAAAAAAGTTATTTGATGTGCCAGGGTTGAGTCTCAAGTAGATTTCTAAAAACCCACGACACAGCAGAACAGTTTGGAATACTGAATTAATAAACATTTCATATATTTTTCTTTTTTATATTCATAGTTTACCTACTGAATATGAAAAATTATACCAGTATTTTTAAGGGCATTAAAATCAACCATAGAAATGAGGCTTAGCCAATGCATATACATTTTTTAGGCACTGGCTAGTCCCAAATGTTATGGTTTACATTGATGTTGGGCTCTTGTAGCCTATTTACTCTGAGATATGTCTAACAGCAAAAATAATCATGTACCAGTCTGGATGCCTCATTAGTCAACAGGTTCGGATGCCTCATTAGTCAACAAGTTCAGATGTTTTGATGTATGTAGGCTTGACTGTCATCCGATGTTTGAGGCAAAGTGAAAGATGTGCTTAGATGGAAAGAAGTAGGTGGGTATGGGGAGGTTACCTGGTTTACTGAAAATGTTTATCAGACAAAGGAAGAAAAATAAAACCAAATATGAAAAATCCCCAGATTTTTAGGCTACAGGCGTTGGATTACTGACTTAATCAGAAAACCTCATTTATTTTTCTCCTAGAGATAGACTGTATTTACTGATCGCCATTGAAGTCAGAACATCTACTGCATGTTATCACAATAGTTGAAGTGTATTGTTTATTGCATACATCGTTTATATTTTAAGACTTTGACTGTTTAAGAAAAGTGCCTTTTTTCCAAAATAAAAAGATATCTCAGGTGTGTTTTGTGGATGATCCAAAAGCTTTCATGTCCCAGAACTTAGCCTTTACCTGTGAAATGTTACTACACCTGTTTTTCATACTAGATCTATATTAGATCAAGTAGTTGCATAGCAGTATGTATTACTTCGTATGTTTTTAGCTGTGAAACAACTTTGTGGTTAAAAAGATTTATTTTAGTAGATGATTATAACTCAAGAATAACTTTTTATTTAACCGTTTCTTATTTTTGTACTTTGTCATGTATGCTTTTAGTATGTATGATAGCAGTTCCATGTACATGGTCGTAACTAAAATAGGTTTTGAGGCTAAAAAATATATCTTTTGATATATCAAATTAAAAAAATGTATCTGTATTTATATGTAATGGGACACTATTACAAAAATAATAAAGTCACATTTATAATTTTATGAAGTTTCATTTTACATTGTAACAAATATAGTCTAATGCATCCATTTATTTCTAATATCACTATATATTCCTGAACTAAAATATTGCATCACAAATTGATTGCTATTTTAAGATGTTGACCTAATATTTCTGTTTCATTTTGAAAATGTAGGACACATTTTTCCTGCTCAACAGCACACTAATCCTGTCTCTAAGGGTTTCATTCATTTTTTAAGGTACATGTGCCTTGATGAGTAAGTGCAGTTACTTTTCAATGAAATAGAATGGATGAAAGAATTGCATAGTATAGTAGGTGGAAATATTTTGCTGCTGACCTTTTTACTTGGTAGATTATTTGCTGCCCCAGGACCTCTACACTCACAGATGTTAGAACTATATAGTGCCACCGGCCCTAATTTGTTCCAGACTATAGCTCCTATTGCTGTCAAAACAGGAAAAGATGCAGCAGGGTAAAGACTGCACTCAATATCATTGATACTTTGGCTTGGAGACATCACTTTAACAGTAAAGGAGTGGCTATGAATTAGTTTTGGAGAGTATTCACTTCTTTTCTAGATACAGTGTGGAAAGATTTTGGAAGCGGTCATTCAGGTTCAATATGAGTGAAAGAACTATTTTCATCGGGAAAAGTTCCTTTAAAAAAATCTAATTGGTGTCGGATTTTTGCAAAACTGTCAAGCAGGGTTGTGTTCTACCTAATTAACCAGTACTGTACTGTGTAAGACTGGATGCAGGTGGGAAATAAATGCAGCAACTTCGGACATAAAATAGATGTGGTCATTGGAAATTGACAGAGGTCAATACTGTAACTTCAAAGCTAGTCCACATTTCTACACAAGTACCACAGAAGTTAACTGGCTCCCAGATCTTGATTTTGGCTCAGTAGTTATTACTTCCTGCCTGCCCCCTACTCCAGCCCTGCTTTGGTCTCTTAGTTATCCTTCTCAGAAAAGGAAGGAAAAAGAAGGAAAAGTTATAGATATTTAAATACATTTAAAAGCAATCATTTTAAGCTGGACTTTTTTTGGGGGAAGGATAATCTAGTTTAAATAGATGTGGGCAAGCTATGGGTAGCAGGTTGTTCTTGTAGCTCCTTCATTTGCTAAGCTACATCCAGCCTTTGAAGAGAAATGCTGTGGTTTTAATACTTTTCAACATGTGTCAGGAGAGGAAGAAATGGAACTAAAATATGTTAAGCACTTATGATTTGGGATCACTGTACTAAAATAAACTCTTTAACACATTATTGCACAATGATCTTGCGAGGGAGGCAGCTATATTTGCCAAAATTAATCATTTAGGAACACCCACATGTAGATTTTCCCAAGAAATGAACAACTTTAAAAACCCACTGCTTCATACCATTGCCTCTTCCCAGTCTACCCATGTTTTCATATAGAGGGTAGGCTGTCTATTTTTGTAAGCTATTATCCCCAAGAGCTTCACAAGTAACTTACTTTCTCTGTGTAGGGCACATTTCACACTGCATTCAGGGAGCAGCTGACACTGTAAAGTTCCAGAAAGAGTCACAATGTTGTCCTATTCTGAGAAATGCCTCCTTAATCTGTTCTTTATGGGAAAAAAGTCATGCTTTGACTTACAATCTTAAAACATGTGTCTTAGAGCCTGCCTGAACCAGGCATCCTTGTCTGAGTCAAAGGCCATCTGCATGCTGGTCTGGTGGTCTGGGATGCGGTCTGATGTGAGAACGCTGGCCATCTGGCAGGAGAGCACCTCCATGGATGTGACCAACCGTGTGATCAATCAGAATCTATGGGAGACCATGGGCAACACCAGAAGGGAAGGGAAACACCAAGGCACGAACCAGGCATGTGGCTGGGAAGCTTGTCTTTGCATACGGGATGACTGGAGCTCTGGAAATGGTTTTGGACCACTTGAGTTCCCTTTGAGCAATGTACAACACCAACAACACAGGATGTCATAGCACAATCCTAATAGCCACTGAGACATTTTGAGGTAAGGCTAAGAGTTACTGTGCAAGCTTGAAAAATCAGCCTAGCCTCTTTTTTGTTCTTGTTTTTATTCCTGTTTCCCCACCCCCCCACACTCTCCACTCATTATAATGTGCTTAATATGTACCCTGTGCATTCCAGCAAAATTTGAATTGTTTTTTGTATACATGTGTCAATTTACATAAATACTATAACCACATCATCCTGTGGTGCAATCTTTTCTTAGCATAATATTTTACAGTCCCATCCTTGTGTACTCCTATGGCTTCTAACTGCTGCCTCGTATTCCATGGTATTCAACTACTATGTTCACTCTGCCTACTCTCTGGGGAATAGATACACATATGTGTTCAATTTTAGGAGTTCCCAAATAATGCTGCAAGGAATATCCTTGTATGTGTATGTGTTTCCTGGTGGACTTATGTAAAATTTGGAGCATATACATACCTGGGTTTGTACCTGCTGAGTCATCAAGTATGAGAATGTAATTTAAGTACTACGAGTATGTGCTCCAGAATGCCAAGAGAATTTATCCTCCCTTTAGCTGTGTATGAGAATTCCCCTGCACCTATCTCCCCACCAACACATGGCATGGCCACTTTGTTTTACATGGTATACATCTTCTTAGTAGAAATTATGCACCAAAGCAATTTCTTAACCAAGCATCTGTGTTAATTTTCTATACCTCCTCTAACAGTATTTGTACTTCCATTACCTCTCTTCTTTTAGATAGTACATTTATTGAAAATCAAGTACTGGGTTCCACCAACTTTGTTCCTGAATGATCTTGTGCATATAGAAGCAAGAGTGAAGAAAAGTGGAGTGCTATTGATTTCCTGTGGGACACTGATGAGACCTCTACTTTTACCATAACTTGATTTTAAACTGGTGCCTGTGCTACTTGGTGTTCCATCACTGTGACAAAATACCCAAGAAAATCAACTTGAAGGAGGGAAGATTTGTTTTGGCTCACAGTTTTGGTGCTTTCAGTTCATGATCGGTTGGCCTGTTGCTCTGGGGCCTGTGGTGAGGAAGGATATGGTTTCAGCATGTAGTGGGGCAAAGTTGCTCATCTTGTGGTGACTGGGAAGGAAAGAAAAAGAGAGGAAGGGGCCAATCTCCTAATATCAGCTTCAGAGGTATACACCCAGTGGCCTAACATCCTTCCACTAGGTTCCTCCTCCTGAAGGTATCCCCACCTCCTAATAGTGCCACAGGCTGGGGACCAAGCCTTTAACCCATGACCCTCTGGCCATACTCCAAATACAAAGTATAACAGTACCTGTAGGTCTAATCTTAACTGTTTTTCCCTGTCATACCATTGAACTTATTTGAGGTTTTAAGGTTTCATTTCACTTATTATGCATGTATGCATACTTACATGCATCTAAGTACATATATATATGCCAATGGTATTTTTGCTACTTTGGGAGTTAGAATTTATTTTAAAATCTACTTTATTATTTTTATTTAAAATGCACCACTGTGAAACACCTCGACAAACCTACTAGCGTGGTTAAGTTTAAAAAATGCAAGCAAACTGATGATACCAAGTGCTGGGAAGGATGTAAATCTCCTAGAACTTTCATACAGTTTTGAGAAGAGTGCAGCATGGTACAGTGTGGCTTCACATCTAGATATTTATCCCCAAGAGATGAAAACACTTTCATGTTAAAGGTATGCACACATGTTTATGGCAGCTTTATTCACCATTGTCCTAAACTGGAAAAAAAAACCTAGGTTTCTTTCAAAGGGCGATTGTCTAAACAGAAGATGGTCCATTCACACGATGGAGTGCTGCTCAGCAATAAAAAGGAGTGAACTCTGAATGTGTGAAATATGGGTGACTCTCACAGAACTTATGTTGAGTGAAAGAACTCATTCTCAGAAAGTTCTATAGCATATGGTTCCATGTATATACCAGACTCAAATTGTTAAAATTTTAGTGATGGGGCAGAGGCCAGGGATATAGCTCAGTGAGACAGTGCCTGCCTAGCAAGTGCAAAGTCCTGAGTTCAATTCCCAGGACCAAAAAGAAAAAGAAAAAAGAAAAAGAATTTAGTGATGGACAACAGATCCATGGCTTTCACTGCTGTTGCCAAGGTTGAGAGTGAGTGAAGGATGGCAAGGTGGAGTTCCTGGGATGGTTCCTCATTGTGGCAGTGGTTATGTGGATGTGTATTTGTGTAAAAACTCATAAAACTATACCAAAAATAGTATTAAAATTGGGATTAATGTGATTAAAGTTTGGGGAAAAAGTTTAAAAGAGGGTTGGTGCAAATGAGTTTCAGTGCACCTGAACCAAGTTTGGCACACAGTGCTGTGGCTGCTGGCGGACATGGAAACACTGAACAAGGAAGGTCAAGCTCAGGTGTGTGAACAGGGGTCATCTTGACGTCACATCTTTACAGGTTAAAGAGTAGGGAGGTGGTGAAAGATTTTGGAGGCACAAGAAGAAATAGACCACCAGCCTTTGGAATGAGCAACATCAGATAAAGCCATAGGCTGAACTTTCCACCCAAGGTGATTTTAATTCAGTATCATAAGTGTTAATCAAGCACTTGCTAGGTGAAGGTATTGTTCTGGGCACTGGAGAGATAATGAGTGTCCAGTCCCTGAACTAATGGAATTAATATTTTAGTGGGATGGGTGAGGGGAGAGAAAATACATATGGCTTCAGTTATTTGTAAGTGCTGTAAAGTCAATAAAACAGAGGAGAAACTGTTCAGGAGTAGCCAGGGAGGTCTTTATAAAGGAGACAATACCAAGGAATAGAGGCATTATGGACAAACATAATCTTGCACCTTATGAGAAAGAAATATTGAGTTGTCAGACAATAAACTAATAACCAACAGTAGTAACAAAAATGCTGGTTGCAGCTCCATTAAACTAATTTCATGGTCAATTCAAATCTGGGCAGTCTGAAGTAAATAATCTTAACATACCCCATGAAAGATGTGACAGGCAGGTCCTTAGCCCATGCCAAATGGTCTGGCACAGTCTAGATCATCTTTTCTAGCAACTCCACAGTTCTTTCCCTGTCAGATTCCTCTTGAAGCACAGAAGCAATTCCTGAAAATTCAGAGAACATGCTTTTGGAATGAACATACCTTTCAACATCTTTAAAAATACGAGTTTTAACTTAATTTTATGTGCATCAAGTTAATTCTCTGAAGTCCTTAGTGGGTCTTCTGGGATATTTCATAGATTCTGATTCTGGCCTTTGAATACAATTTTTATTATACCTGGTTGCAAAAGATCTCCACCAGAAGCTCAGTGGGGTTGCTAAGAGCAGGCTGTTTGGAGTGACCATACTTCCTGTGTCCTGTGTGTACCATAAGCTTTTCTTAGTGGTGATTTTCTTTGTTGGTGGCCGTTGGACACCAGGAGTTAGGTTACATCCAGTTTTGAGAGGTCACATGTTTTCCTTAGCCTCTCTGGTGAAAGCAGTTCTTCTGGATCTGGTGAATATTCACGAAATGCAGGATGTTCTCTGCTTGCCCTTTCCTACGCTCCTTCTGTTTCTCTCTCAGCTCACATTTCGCTGCTGTTCCACTTTGGTCAGGCAAAGGGCCACCTCTGTTCTCTTATTGCCCTTCTCATCTATCATCATTTCAATTTAAGACTGTGCTGCTGCAATTTTCAGAGGCCCCAAGCAAACCCAGCTGGCACATTGCTACATAAGAGCTTTGCACCGATGCTAAGGAGGAGAGTGGGGAAAACTCAGTAGAAAAAGCAGTGCAAGAGGTTGCTTTTTCACGGTGTTTTCCAGCATGATGTCCAGGAGTCTATTGTTATAAAAATAAAAAAATAAAAAAAAGGGAGGGGCAAGCCTGCCTGCCCCTTTGTTTTAATTTCTAACTTCAAGAGATGTCTCTGAAAGAATCTATTTTTGTTAGCAAAAATGGTATTCTTTTCTCAGTGCCCCTCTGGGGCTCATTTTCATTGTGCCAATGTGTAGGGAAAGTCAGACCATCATACAGATGTGCTCTTGGCTCAGTGGAGTGCAGAACTATTCCCACTTTCTTTGCCCAGACTACTCACTTTTGTCTGGTTTGGACTCGGATCTCACCTTCCTAATGAATCCTTGTATGATCCATCTGCTTAGTATTTAGCCCACTCCTACGGTTTCTCTCAACACCCTCTACCTTGCTGTCCTTTTTTGTACCTCCACTTTGACTCCAGTATTTATCTCCTGTTAATACAACATAACATTAACCTTGTAGTTTTGCTTATGGTTTTAGGTCCATCTCCATTTCAGCCTACTCCCAGAATGTAAATTCCACAAAGGTGGGACCTTTACATTCTTTGTAAAAATGGCGTATCCAATTATCCCGCTGGATTTTCAATACAATGTCCAGCCTTGGCTTTATATTGTTTTAGATTTATTTAGATGGTTTGATCACAGCCCAAATAAACAATAAAAAAGTTAGTCAAATATGTTGTTTATTGTCCTATAGGCATGTGCTAATACAGTAGTACTAGCACATGTAATTATTTAAATTTAAATTAGAACTCCTGGGAAGATGGCAGAGTGGTGAGCAGCAGCAAATCAACCTATCTGTGATTTGGAGTCCAGATACTGGAATATAGTAATGTGAGGAAGAGAAAAAGGAGGGAAGTAGGTCCCTGGGACCCAGCAAGGATCTGAAACAGGAGGCCATAGGTAGAGTGAACAGAGGGACCTCAGTCCAGAAAGGGAGCTGGCAAACAGTGCTTTCTCCCTAAATTGTGGCTGGCATCATGATAGAGGTGGCTTTAACCTACAGTGGCACGGTGACCCTGGGTGACTCCAGAAGCCTCCACATACCAGTGGAGATAGAGCAGTTGACACTGTGGGCCACAGTGACAGATGTGTGATTCTAACTCAAACATCTCCAGGAAAGGGTGATTGATCACCATTTTGGAAAGTAGCCAGCTGAACCTGGGACTCAAAGCAGCAGTGGGTTGGCTCCATCTTGTAGCTCCCAGTGTCAGGGTGAGGCACAGCTATGGGAGACACCCAAGGTCAGGGAGCCAAGCTCAAGCCAGCAAGAGGCCCCCAGAGTATTATGGGCAGAACAATTTTTGTCCTAGCCTCACAGCCAGAAACCAGGATCAGCCTGAACTTCAGTGGTGTTGAAAGTGCAGGATTGCAGGGGTTATCCTCCACTTCACTGTAATTCTACTGGAGGGTTTCTGGGATCAACCAACATGGATCTGGGCTCTTTCTGCCCTCTTAGTCTACCAGTGATGGAAGAGACACACCCTGAAGCGCTTTTTGATCCTTTGTTTTTTCCTTTCTTTTTTGTGATTGTTTGTTCCTGTTTTTATGATGGTCATCATTGTTTCTAGTTTTTGTTTTGTTCAGTCCATGTTTCTGTTTCTTCTTTCTTTCCTTCCTGTCTTCTTCACCAGTTTCCCAAACTTGTGTAATCTTTCTTGGTCCTCTTGAATTACTTCTAATCTCTTTCTCTTCTTTTGTGTCTCTTATTGTTTCCTCTTATTCCTTTTAAATTTTCTCCCCTGAGGGTAATATTGCTCTAATGAGGGTATATTTACTGCATATATTTTTTGGTTTGTTTTAGAGTTTGTTGTATCACTACAAGTATTGTTCCTAAGGTTAAAGGTGGCAAATTAGTAGTTACCATAGTTCTTCATTTTCTAGGCTGTGCTTGATGTTTTAGTTATTACTGATTGTACTACTTTAGCCAAGGTAACATAGTTAGTTGTTCTAATCAGTTGTTCTTTCTTGTATAGCAAGAATGAGATTACCTGAGGGTCATAAACAATTTTTTTTTGTACTGGGAATTGAACTCTCGACCTTGCCAAGCTGATGCTGTGCCACTGAGCTATATCCCTGGACCCATAAACAATATTATATGCCAGTACCAAAGAGCTAGGCCAAATAGCAACTTCTCATCCCCAATAAATTGAAGAGGTAGGGTCTTGCAACAGACTTAAAAGCCAAAAGTCAGCTACACCTAGAAGACATCTCTGAAAAGTAGTCATTTCCTAAGGAGTTCTTGATAATAGCAATAAAGCTATCAACTGTAAGCAATTTACAAGCAGTAAAACAGAAACTAAAATTAAAAAAAAAAAAAGGAAAATGAGAAGACCCAGAAACAACATGCAGCCCTAAATTTCCAGCTTGCCTGAGGCAAACTCAGGGGACAGTGAGGTGGAACAGTTTGAAAGCCACCCGTTATGACTCTCTGAAGTGGTAACAGCAGAAGTAACACAGCAGATGAACGAAGCTCTAGAAAAAATCAAATTGGAAATAATTTCTCAGATAACTAAAGAGATAATGACCATAATGAAGGACATGACTAGTGAATCTAGAGTAGATACAGATTAAAAAAATAGAGGAGATTAGGAAAATGATGGAAACTATGAATGCCCAACATAGGAAGGAAATGGAATCCATCAAACAGATTCAAACAGATATCCAGGAGATTTAAATTCTATTGAAAGTATATGCAGCAGAATGATCTAATAGAAGGACAGCATATCAAATCTGGAAGATAGGTTTGCAGTTAGCAATTATGAAGAGAAAATTTTCTTAAAAAGAGCAAGGGAACACACACAAAAAAATCAATCCATCAGCTGCTAGATGATGCAAAGTATAACATAAGATTGATCAGAGTCAACAAAAAAGCAGGAGATAGTGCGAACAACTCAATAAACCTGTTCACAGATGTAATGACAGAAAACTTCCCAAGGATGGAAGAATTTAACATATAGATAAATGAAACATATAGTGCTCCAATTAGCCATGATCAGAAAAAGTCTACACCGAGGCATATGGTAGTGGAGATTCAATAGAAGAGCAGAATATTAAAAGCTATTAAAGAAACAAATCACTTATAAAGGAAAGCCCATCAGAATCACAGCAGGCTTCTCAACACAAACCCTCAAGTCAAGGAGAACTTGGAGTGAAGTATTTCAGTCCCTAAAAGAAAACCACCTCTAACCCTGAAAAACTCTTTCAAAACTGACAGAGAAACAAAATACTTCTGTGACAAAGAACACCTGAAAAAAATTCATGACCACCAAACCAGCACTTCAAAATGTTCTGAATTATAGAAAGAGATGACAAAGACTACAATCCCATGAACCCCGGTAGAATAAATCCTTTGGGCAAGACAAGCAATTAAACAGAGGAGAAAGAAAGAGAACCAACAACAGGAAAATAATATGACCAGGATAAGTCCAATACATGTAAGTTATAACCATCAATGTAAATTGTCTCAATTCACCAATCAAAAGAAACAGAATGGCAGAATGGTTTAAATTTAAATTACTTATTGTGACAGTTAATTTTGATTGTCAACTTGATTGGCTTGAGAGAAACTAGATTGTGGAGCACCTTTCTGGGTCTGTCTGGGTGGGTGATGGAAGCGTGACTTTGGGGACTATACAGTGTCTGGTTCCTGGATCTTTCCTCTCTTGCACTCTTCTCCTGCCCTCTGGTTCCTTCCATGTAGTGGGCAGCACATCCATGATATTTCTGTCTTAGAGCCATCTGATCATGGATTGAGATCTTTGAAACCATAGCCAAAATAAACCTTTTTCTCCTTGAAGTTGACTTTCTCAGGCATTGGGTCACAGTAACAATACAATTAAAATAAAAATTTAAAATTCAGTTCCTAAGGTACACCAATTAAATTTATGCATGCAGTAGCTATAAGTGGGCAGTGGCTATCATTGTCAACCACAGTGTAAAGCATTTTCATCATAGCAGAATGTTCTACTGAAAAGAATTTTACAAATGGGTTATGTTGTCAATTTACTGGGTGTTACTTTCATTTGGCAACAACTTATTTAGTATTTACTTTGAGAAAGTTATGATAATAGAAGCATCTCAGAAAGAATTCAGAAATTGCCTCTTGAGCATATAGGTCTGAGGACAAATATAATATGAAAACACATATTTCAGAGCCTTAAATTACAGATAAAGCACTTCAGGAAATCAAGGAGACATTTGTGTTTTTAGGGTAGGAAATCAAGGGAAGCCTCGTGGAAGAGGCGAATCTGAAGCAGAAAACTGACCATTATCCAAGTTCTGAAGCACAGATTACTCAACACTTTGAGATAACTAATAGCAAGAATCCATACAATGTTGGATGAAAATCTAAACTCCAAGCAAGGAGATTAAAAGTCATGGATCCCATGGCTTTTGGATTTTGTTCTTGTTTCTCCCTCACCTTTGCCTTTGGATGGGAGCCCCCACATATGCAGTAACAAAGACTTCTTGTCTTGATGTTTCCTGCAGGAGCAGAACTGAAGAAAACAGATGGGAACTAACAGTATTTAGAAAACAGATGGGAACTAACAGTATTTAGATGATTGCTTCCCCAATCCTTTCCCTCCAAGGCTGGAAATTGCAACTCAGAGAAGGGTTTCATTTAATGTAGCTCCTTGCAGGGCAAAGTTTGTAACTTTTACCTAAAGACAGATCATGTGTGGTTAAGGAGTGATAGAGTTCCTTTACCCCTACCCCATCCCTATCGCATAAAGCTAGCTCATACTGACCTGGACTTTACTGATAGGCAGGGGAGCCAATACCTCCAGTGGAAAATAAACTGATATGAAAAGAACAAGGCATGGGAAGAACAGTTATTTCCAAAGAAAAAAAAGTTTCCAAGAACTAGTGCAGGTCTCTAATATTCCCACTGTAAGTGGAACATCTTCCACTGTAAATGGATTACACTGATACTATTCAGATAGCTTCAGTGGGCTCTGCTGACCAACAAGCCATCTTGGTAGATGGTTCTTCTATGGTTTATACCAGACGTCAACTAACTGGTCCACTGTGGTTGTGTTTGTACAGCTTGTGAGCTATGAACAGTTTTACATGTTTAAATATTGAAGAAAATCAAAGGAAGAATAATATTTCATGTCACATGAAGATTTTATGAAATTCAAGTTTTAATATCCACAAATAAAACCACGTTGGAACATAGCCATACTCATTAGTTCATTTATTGCATATGGTTGCTTTCCTGCTACAATGGTGAGAGTTCAGTAGTTGTGACAGAGACCACATGGCCTAAAATAGGAAAAAAAATTACTATCTGGCCCTTAACAGAAAAATTGGTCAATCTTGTTCTATACCTTCAACTTCTCAAGGCACTAACTAATAAGGATAACAGCCTCCACATGTGTCTGCAGTACTCTTTGGTTGACAAAACATTTCCACATATTTCATTTCTGCCTTTGTCTTGCATGGCCTTGGACCATGCTAGAGCCCTGGTAGGTTGATGCTCTTCATAAAAGAAACATGAAGCTGAGTGTGGTGTAATTTCAGCTCTCTGGGAGGTTGAGGCCAGCCTGGGCAACTTGGCAACTGTTGTGATTTATGTCTAGATGTCCCCCCAGAGCCTCATGTAGTTTTATATGGGGATTTTTTGGAGGTAGCTGAATCTAGAGTTTGTGATTGATTCATATTCCAATGCTGGGATTAAGGGTATGAGTGCTACACCCAACATGGGGGAGGGGGTTGCCTGCATACAATATAAAGGACAGAAAGAGGCTTGTCTCTCCTCTCTCTCTTCCCATTGTTGCTTTTGGTGTCTTCTGCCACCATGAACAGTTGCCTCTCTGCCATGTGCCACCATACCTTGGAGCCAGCAGATTATAATGAAACCTCTACAAACTGTGAGCTAAATAAATCTTTCCTCTTTTAACTTTTGATGTTTGGTATTTTTGTCTCAGCAATGAGAAAAGTAACTAAAACAGAAATTTAGCAAGCTCTTGTGTCAAGATAAAAAGTAAAGAGAACTGGCATTGTAGCTTAGTGAGAAAGCTCTGGGTTCAATCTCCAGTACCACTGAGAAGTGGGGAGATCAGCATCCACAAAGCCAAGACATCAAATGAGAAATTAGGAAATAGGAACAGGTCAAAACGTTTTTTCTTTTCCTTTCTCTTCTCTTCTCTTCTCTTCTCTTCTCTTCTCTTCTCTTCTCTTCTCTTCTTCTCTTCTCTCTTCTCCTCCCCTCTCCTTTCCCCTCCCCTCCCCTCTCCTCTCTTCCTCCCTTCTCATTTTGTTTCATTTCATTTATTTTATTTTATTTTCCCTCTTTTTAGACAGGGTCTTGCTATGTAGTCTAGAGTGGCCTTGAACCCACTATGTAGCCCAGGCTGACCTCAAACTTGTGGCCATCCTCCCACCTCAGGCTCCCCAGTGCTAGGATTACAGATGTGCACCACCACACTTGGCTGAAAGGCGTTTTTCACAAAGGCAATATTCTAGATTGTTTTAAAAATGTAGGCATTTTAGTGTAGACCAGAGAACATAGGAGTAAGATGAAAAACAAATTTATAGTCACACAACACAATAGCTAAAGTAAAGTTAAAATATGATATGACTTCAGGTCTTGAAATCCTTGCTTAATCATTTTCTTCTTCTTAACTGGATCTCCATAATATTTAGGACTAATTTCTTAGGGATTTCTGGAGAAGAAATAAAATAGCTTTCTTTGGGGGAGGATGGCATGAAAAATCATAAAAACTGCATGTTAGCTTCCATTAGTGGCCAATCTGTCGAAGCAGTTAGATTTGAATAGAGTCCTGCTTCTGTGATTAACTAGTTGGATTCAGTAATTGTGACCGTAAGCAAGTCACTTAGTCTCACTGAGCCATAGTTTTATTTGTAAAATATCTCAAACAACTCAATTCACTAAAACCTTAAAGGACAATTCTAATAGAACAACTGCCTTTGCAAGACAATCTTATAGATTAAAATTATATACATATATATAGTTATGTATATGACATGATTAAATAGTATTTGGCTTTTAAATGTTTCTCAAAAATTATCATTAATTACACTGTCACTTGTAAATCTCACACTGGAGCTGTACACAAGGCAACTCTGCACCCTGTTGGGCTGCAAGGGTACAACTTGGGGGGAAACTACTGATTGGCTTCCTAGCGGCAAAGGGAAGAAACTCTTAGGGCAGTGCTGGTGTGGGAGACACTGAAAAGTGGGGTATGGACTTGAGGATCAGGTCTGGCAAGTCCAAGGAGTCTCTGCCCCTACCTACTTACAGTGCACCTGCTAGTTCCAACCCTGGGGGCTTGTGAGAAGACTCAACTCACTTTCCATTCTGACCCCATACGACTTTTATTCTAGGTACTGTAGGCACAAAGATTGAAGATATATGGTCTCCATTTGGCTATAGTATAGCCCAGGAAGATAAAAGAACACAAACCACACCTTCACGTGCTGAGGCACTGGCTGAAGGGGCAGCCACTCGCAGCTCAAACCATGCAGAAGATGTTTCAGAATTTCCCAGAAAACAGCTTACTCAACATGGTTATCAGGTTTCTCCGTGGCTCTTTCCTGCATATATCAGGACAATTGAACCAGTAACACAGAACTTAGCTTATTTGATTGCTGGGAAAACCCAAAAATACCCCAAGGGAGAAAAGGCAAAGAACTGTGCAAAGAGTTACAATTAGTGGTCCAACCCTACACCGGATCCTCCCTTGCACCCTGGAGACACTGCATCCAGGTCCTCTCAGAGCACCCTCATCCAAGGCAGAGGCCCTCTGTGGAAGTTCTCCAAGATCTGCCTTTGGGCTGGAGATACCAGTTGGTTGAAAAGGAAACTTCAAGCCCTTACTTTCCTATGGCGTAGATAAGGAGGAATAGTAGAAGGAAAGGGAAGGGAAATGAGGATAGGGATTTTAAAAAAAGAAAGAGAGGTGGTGAGACTCTTTGGGGGACAGGGATGCAAGTATTGTGACCAAATGCCAGGTTCCATAGGCTTTTCCATATTTACCAAACCCTGGAAAGAAATGCACTTTTATCTCAAAGTCTCATTCTCTCACACCTCATTCTGAGCTCTGCATAGGACTCTCAATTCTAGCAGTCACTATCTCTTTACATCCTGTGTGAATTATTTAACCTCAGAGAGCTTGGGTTTCATCATCTGTAAAACGTACATCAAGACCTGTAGGAAGGATTAAAAGAGCCCAGGTATGCAAAGCTTTACCCATTCTATCTTCAACAAGCAGTTTGAATGCTTTCATCCTTGAGTTTCTTTCTACCTCTCAAAAGCCAGTGAGAAAAAGACTGCTATCAAGTTAAAGATATGAAACCAGGGTTTTAAACTGTTCTGAGACCTTACTGAGTCAAGAAATTCAGCATCCCCAGACCATGCAGTGTGTGGGCAGCACGCTCAACTTGGGTAACTCGATGCATGAGAACTGACTGACAGTTCCTCTCCTGGAACTTGCACAGAGTTTTGTTGGTGGTACTGCAAACTCTGCGACTCTGGGCAGTGAGCCATCGCTGATTTTGCAGTTCTGTAGATATTTACTGAACAAGTCTAGGAAATAGTCAACAAGCATTTGCCAAGTTCTTGCATGTGGGCAGCTTCAGCAGCACTGCAGCAGTAAGGCTATACAAAGCAATACAGAAAAGTTTAGGGAGACTATAAGAAGCCAGGAGAGTGTTCCCCAGGGAAGGAAGCTGAGAAAATATTCTCCATTTCAATGTGCCAATTTTTTATGCATATTTTAAAAACCTTTAGAAAAATCTCTCAGGGCAGAAATTTTTATCTCCATTTTTCAGATGAAAAAACTGAGGTTCAGAGAATTTAGGTCACTTACCCAAGTTCACACAGGAAGCAAGTGTCAGGTCTGGATTTGAATCAGGTTTTCAATTCAGGAATCGTTTGTCTTTTGTATCATGCTGCCTCTCCCTAGAAGCCTAAATTTCTAGGAAATAGATGGACTCCAATGATAAAGCAGCACCTCTTCCCATTTACTTTGCTCTTTATCCCTACTTACTCGGTCCCTGGAAATAGACACTAAAGCCACCAGGATACCTGAGGCAGCTTTGGGCATCCTTGTGCCAGAGTCAGTAGAGTAGATTTTTGCTCTGGTTATTATCCCATTAGACCTCAGAAGGGAGAACACTGCATTTGCCATCTCAGCACAGCATAGCTCTGGCCCCGTTTTTTCACAGCAGACAACACCTGAGGGCTTGTCTCTGTGTGTATCAGACTCTGTGGTTGAAGACTTGCAAATGGTAGTACAGAAGAACAGAGCTATGATGTGAGTTGAGCACCCAGTAAACTCCTCACTGCTGCGGTGCTCTGTGTCTTTGACCAGGTTCCCTAAGATGCATCACTGCCTGCCGAACAGAAGCAAATGAAACCGGAGGCTCCAAGGTGAGACTTGCTTCCCAGGACCTGCATTTGGACAGGGCAACTCCATGGCTCCCAGCCTTAACTTCCTCTGGCTAAAGTTACTGGAACTCTTGCTAGGTCTGCGTTCAGCCTCTCTGGATCACTGGATCACATCTCACACAAGTTGTGTGCCCCAGGTGAAATAAGTTCTTTCTGGCAGAAGGAGAGTGGAAACTGACACACCTACCAGTAGATTAGGCAAAGGGTGGGAAGGAGCCGGACCTCATAAAGACCCAATTTCTAGCATCAGCACAGTGATGATTTCCTGTTGGAAACCACTGCTAGAGTCTTCCTGAGTAGATGACCCCAGAAAGTAAAAAAGACCAGTATTCTTCATAGTTATAAAAAGAAGGAAATGATAGTTGTGAGGATAAACATCCCAATCAACAAGTTCTTCTGAGTCTAAGTTTCTGCAATTTTTCACTGAACCAAGGCATGTGTTCTTTTAAAACCAATACATGCAATCCAGCAACTCAAACAATATGATGATATAGTCCACGAAGATCATTTCCAGGCAACTGATATTTGCTTTACATTGTCAACAAGAGCAGAGGTGGGGGAAAAGTCCTTGAAATCCTGGAGATGCAAAGTTTAGTTACCAGTGAAATGACTGCTCTAAAATCTACTGTAAATATGATGTCAAATTCAAATTTTCTCTATTTCTCTGTCTCTGTCTCTTTTTCACTCTCTCCCTGTTATATAATGAAAAAAAAGCAAATTCAACTTTCAAGCTCTCTGTTTAGGGAATAAATATGTGTCCATATGGAGTAAATAAAAATTCAAAGAAACATGGAATTAATAACAAAATAACATGAATAGGCTGTTGTGACAGGTCAGACAACTCCATGGTTGTTGGGTTTATAACAATGGGGTGGCCTATAAGCACAGGTGAGCAAGAAAGGAAGAAGGTATATGATCTACATGTTCCAATGCCACAGGCTCAGTCTACCTGCTCAACTTATACATAGGGGGTTCCTGAATGTCTCTTTTGAATATCTTACCAAGATGAGAAAGAAAGGAGAGCCTCTGCATTTCGTTTATGTACTAACAATGTTAAGTCAAGAAAGAAAACCAACAATCAAGGAGGCCTTTGGGTGTGGGGTTATCAGTTTTGGTGATATCAACCTAGTCACCACAGAGAGATCAAGGAAGGAGATAGTCAATAAGCAAATGAAAAGATGATCAACATCAGTAATCAAGAAAGTATGAATTAAAGTCACAATAAGATACTACCTCACATCCTTTAGAATGGCTAAAATTAAAGACAGAGACTGACCATACCAAGTGGTGGTAAGAATATAGAGCAACTGGAACTCTCACGCATTTCTTATGGGAATCCAAAATGGTATGGCCATCGGAAAAGCAGTTTGGCAGTTTTTAAAATAAAGCCAATGTATACTTATTATAGGACACAACAATGGACTAATAGGTTTTTACATTTCTCTGATTGTTCCCCTCCCACATAAAACCATTTCTGCAGAGACTTGGATATGAATGCCCAAGTCAGTTTTATTCACAGTAACTTCAAACTGTAAACAGCTCCATCCAGGTTAAACAATATTTGGTATATTTAAACTACATGATACTACTCAGCAACAAAGTGGAATAAACTATTGATAACATCCAGTATCATAAATGAATCTCAAAAGAACCACGTTTAAAAGAGTGCATATTATATGATTCCATTCACAGGGCATTCATGGTATTCTAAAGATCAACTTACCTATAGTACTGTAATGTGAAATCCATTTATATCTGTAAAAGTTTGCAGCTCAAATGTTCATAAATCAGGGACCTGCTGTAATAAAAAGAATATCCATGGTTGCCAGGCTGGGGTCCATGTGAGTGAGTAGGGACACAAGGGGACTTCGTAGAATGAGGCACTTGTTTTGTATCTTGATTGTGGTAGAGATTACATTTCCGTAAACATGTCAGAACTCATCAGACTGTACAATTAAAATATGTGTACTTTGCTATGTGTAACTTATACTTTGATAATGCAAAAATGAAAACAGGTGCTATTTCTAATGAATGAATTTTTAGGGACAGTAAGAGACAGCACTCATTTCTGAGAGAAGTCCTTGAGGTGCTAGGACAACAGCACCTAAATCTACTAGGTGCTGAGTCATAAGCTGAGCATTATGGTACCCAAGTTGCTTTGGTGGGTAATTCTCTTTTGAGACCTGACTTGAAGTTGGTACCTACCTATGTGTGGTCACTGCATTGGTCAAGGGCTCTGTGTAGACTGAAAGGGGGCCCCACTCTGAAAGCACGTTCACCTTGAGAGCAGGCGGGAAGTCAGGAGATCTGCAGTTATTGTTTCTACCACAGCAAGTTATTCTCTTTGCAAGGAAACTGGATGCTGATAAACACTTGAATGGGTTTGGTAAAACCCACATAAACTTTCCCCCTCATTCTCTGCCTTTTCTGGCCAGTTTAGGAAGCCAAATGGAATAGTCTACTTTTTCTGGTGTGTGTGTGGCGGGGGGAGACTTTTAACTGTTCAATAGATCATAATCTCAACTAAGTTGTTATGCAGTGTAAATCATAATTCTGTAGCAATGAAAATCTGCATCTTTATATCCAAATAAAAAGGAAAACTAAGTATGATTCAACAACAACTTGTGGAGAAATTACCAGCATCACCTATAAGTAAATTGCTTCCTAAGTAGAGTCAAGCACCTCTCTAGGCCATTCTCATGAATTTATATTACATGGACACCAACTCTTTACCCAAAACCAGTCTTAAATTACTACTTTCCCTTCCAGTGAACTATTTCCCCATCTCTCCTATATGCATCTCATAGGAGATAATTGTTCTTAGATAAGCTAGCAATCATACACATTTAAAAATATCTATCTTTCTAAAATGTCTTTCTTTTGTTTTTAACTGCCTTAAGTATTTTATTTTTAGAAAAATGGAAACAAAAAAAAAATAGTCCCTAAGAACATATTGGTTTGCAAATATGGCTCCTCTCAATCTGTACAGGTCAAGAAGTCAGGCACGGGACTCCTCGCTCCCCACTCACATTCACTATGAAACTTACCAAATCTAGCCCTTGTTTCAGTGTTTTCCCTGATCAAATGAAAACAGTATCATTTTCTTAATCTAGCTCAGTAACTAAAAGTTTCATCGAATTATTAGATGAGTTAGTGTAAAGCTGGCCTTAGCATTGCCTCAGACTCATTGGCCCATGTCTGGCTTCTGACCTGCTTCTCCATTTCCTGCTCTCCTGGGCATTGTGCTTGCCTCTCTTTCTGTCACTCTTTGTCTGCTCTCCTCATGTCAAAGCATAACCAAGTTAGAAATGACTTCTAGATTTCTCTTTTAGGAACATACACTTTGGTTGAGTTGTTTCATTTGGTTTTACAAATGTTAATTGAGTGCCTACCACTAGAAAAAGGTAAATAGTACATGGTCCTTGCCTTCACTTTGCTGAAGATCTGGGTGAAAAGAAGGCAAAACACAGTG
>RJWM01009831.1:0-66214 GCA_004363535.1 Dasyprocta punctata | reverse complement strand
TGAAGGCTTTAATTTTCTGAATGTTTCAAATATGCATAGTAAAATCCATTGCTTCTTCCCACACCTCCTGCTTTATATAAAGCTTGTTTATTTTAGCAAAGCCTTCTTATTATGGCCTAGTTTCACTGAATTCTCCCACTACAGTTATAATTTGCCACAGCAGTCCCTAAAGATAGAGAAACATTAAATAATAGGAAGGGCAACCAGAAGTTTAGAAACTTGGGTCTCATGTCATAGCAGGCTTTAAATGGCCCTTTTAGCCACTCCTTATAGTTCTTTTGACACTCAACTTTACCTGGTTTCATGTTTCTACATAAAACCAAAGTAAGCTGTACATTTTTCTTTTTGGTAAGATGATTAATTTCAAAATTATACCCACAATTTAAATATAGCAAAACTCTCATTTTAGAAAATCAGCAGAGTTGGAATCATTAAAAAAACACAGCATTTGAGATTTTAAAAATTTCAAAAGCAATTAAGAAGTTTGCAAATAATGAATGGTATGAAATATCAAATAGTTCATGATATACAAAAGCAAATAGTAGCCAAGCACAGTGGCACATGTCTGTAATCCTCATTCTTGGAATCTGAGACCAAAGGATTGTTAAGTTCAAGCAGAGCCTGGCAATTTAGAAATTTCCTAAGATCCTGTATTAAAATTTAAAAAATACAAATAAAAAGGTTGGGTATGTAGCTCAGTGTGAAATCCCTGGATTCAGTCCCTAGTACCATTAAGAAAAGAAAGAAAGAGAGAAAGAAATAAAGAAAGAAAGAAAGAAAGAAAGAAAGAGAAAAAAGAAAAGAAAAGAAAGAAAGATGAAAGAAAGAAAGAAAGAAAGAAAGAAAGAAGAAAAGAAAAGAAAAGAAAGGAAAGAAAGAAAGACGAAAGAAAGAAAAGGAAAGAAAGAAAAAGAAAAAGAAAGAAAGAAAGAAAGAAAGAAAGAAAGAAAGAGAAAAAAGAAAGAAAGAAAGAAAATGAAAGAAAGAGAAAGAAAGAAAGAGAAAGAAAGAAAGAAAGAAAGAAAGAAAGAAAGAAAGAAAGAAAGAAAGAAAGAAAGAAAGAAAGGCAGAGAGAGAGAAAATTAAATAGCTCATGGTATAAAGTCAGGCAGGTGCTTACGCCACTGAGTTAAATTCTCAGCCTTATGGTATAAATTTTCTAAGAAATAAAGAATGATTGTAGACATTTCAAATAGAGTATTTTGAGAATTTATAACTTATATACCTTCAAATTTATTTCTCATCATGTACTTCATTTTACCCTATACACTGGGGTAATATTCTTTCTTTGTCTCTCCCTCTCCAGTCATACTATCACTCTCGCTTCAGCACACTGTCCCTAGTCTGGATTCCCCCAAACTCAACACCTCTAATCCTGAGTAAACAGCCAAAGCTGCCTTACATATATATATATATATGATTGAAAATATGTTAAAAACACCAGCTCTGGAATTTCATCACTGATACTTTATTGCCTAAATATTATAAGCAAATTTAGATTAAGAAAATTTGTGAACTATACTTGTTTTCTTTTCAATACATGCAAATGCAAGAGGAAAAGACTAGTTAAGTACTACAGAAACAGAAGCTCCATTTTGCAAGTTAAAACTTACCAATAGTTATTTATGACTACATGGAAATGTCCATGGTTTAATGATGTATAGCAAAGTTTGATGGTGATACAGAGCATTTTCATAGATTTTTTTTTGTGTGTGGCATCCTAGTTCATCACAAGGAAAGAGACACTCGATGCCTATGAACCTAAATATAATTTTAAGCTTTGAAACTATTTTGACCCCCTCACAGGGCATTACATTTTTCTTTTCTCAAAACCTGACACTTTTTTTAAGTAAAGGATTCCCATGTTGTTTTCAAAAGTGAATCTATGTTTCATTCTTATTTACTTATACTAAATTTAGGGCTTAAAAAAAACACTGTTTTAGCTGGAGGAAGCTAACACTAAAACTCCGTGATTTAGAAAGAGAAAGGAGGTTACAGAAATTGATGCAATGATGGCTCAAGTCTAGAGGAAGGAAAGTGCTGGCAAATGCAGGCTGATTCCCACTCTGCTCGAAGTGACAGGGTATCCCAATGATAGATTTATTATAGTGTCTCTCTGGCTTAGAATCAGACACTTGGCTACCTCTGCCAGAGTACAAAGAAGTTAGAGATAATTTAGGTAATAATTCTTACTTTGTGTAACAAGACAAATCCCTCATATATCTTCCACACTCTTTACCACTCAGAAGAGACTAAGTGAAATATTACACATTGTCTGTATATTCTATAAAATAGAACTACAGTACCTTTTTCTCCAAGGAGCTACACCTTACTGAAAGCACCCTTTAGATCATAATATGAAGTTTACAAAGCAAAACAGATGGGTTTTTTTCCTAATCCGCTTATGTGCAGATCATACTAGAAAAAGAAGTAGGTGGTCTAGATGGATTATGAAAGAAGAAAATAAAAACTTACTGTTTGCCACTATTAACAGTTATGAATGTTGCCACCCTTTGTATAAAAACCCATCCGTTCTGACATTGAGTACTTTATGCAGAGTCATTCATTAAGTAGATGTGGGGATAAATTAGTTGAGGTATTGCAATGATTTTAATAAGAAATTAACAAAGACTGTGCCAAATCAAACAAATAAAAGGTGACTGGTACACATTTAGAAAGTTTTTTCAATAAATAATTTGGCAATAAAGTGCTTACACTAAAAGCCATTGTTCATTTGTGAAACAGTCACAATCTTTGCATGTATTCTTTTAGAATTAAAGAGGTCTCAGTTAACTGGAAATGTGGTATTACATACTGATTAATCATGGTTTAAATGCTAATCCATTTCAATGTATAATTCAATGTTTTATTTCCTTTTAACTGTCAACTAAAACTCTTAGTTTATATTGGAACATGATTTCCTAAGCAAGAATAATTACATTGTTCAAAGTTGCCTAGAATTCAGCAAGCTTAATTGTAATAATAACAATAATGAAATTAGAATTCTAGCTATGCAGATATTCCTGAGCAATATCATGATTCAAGTTTTATGTCAGTATTGTAAATTGCCTCATAATGAATGCTTACTCATAAAACAGAAATACCTACATTCCATGTAAAACTTTCTAAAATTAAGAAGCATAGATTGTTTTCTACCAAATTTAAGTTAAAGAATATATATTTGCAATTTAATTAAGATGTTAATTTACTGTTTAATCCCCATTACCTTGTAAATATCCAGAAATCCACACTGGTGGTCAAATCTGGTGTACAGTTCATTCAGCATGCTGATCACTTGCATGGGAGTACACTGGGCGCAAATAGCTGTAAAGCCAACAATGTCAGAAAAGAGCATGGTGACATCATCAAACTTTCTGGCCTGCACTTGCTGTCCTTGCCACAACTGCTGGGCTACATCACCAGGGAAAATAGAATATAGAAGATCCACTGTCTTCTTTTTCTCTTCTTCTAGGGCCTGATGAGTCCTTTCTAAAGTGGCCTTTAATTTATCCATTCTCTTCTTCAAGCCATCTTGGGCCTTTGCCTGCTCACCAACCAGAATGACATCCCGGGTGGCATCATGGATAGGGATGTCTGAGAGATGCAGCCCTCGACCCATGAGTTCATCCAACTTGTCCACACATGGGGAGCCCAAAAACAAGATGGAATTTGATTCTGGGACGTGGATCATCTGTCCTTTGATTTCCATAACCTGTGAAATTAACAGGGAATGCTGATCAGTAGTCTTCACACAATAATAACACTATTTGATGAATAGAAAGAATTAGAAATGTTTTCTTAACTATGCTGACTTGGTGCACTCATGTATGCAAATTTTAATCTGATGCAGTCAATATAAACTGCATGCTTCAGAATAGAAACAATTATTCTGTATCTCAGTCAGCTACCTTTCTAAAGAGAAATAATAAAATGCAAAATCAGATCAATGAAAAGTGAAATAGGAAAACATTTTCTATTCAAGATCAAATTACTCCCAGGTACATTATGGAAGTGTTTTATAAGTCAATTTAAAAACTTTCAGCCTGCTTCGTAAT
Source organism: Dasyprocta punctata (assembly GCA_004363535.1). Classification (NCBI taxonomy): domain Eukaryota; kingdom Metazoa; phylum Chordata; class Mammalia; order Rodentia; family Dasyproctidae; genus Dasyprocta; species Dasyprocta punctata. Next base: position 62,159 of record RJWM01009831.1, on the reverse strand, counting down.
ACAATTAGGATAAATCCATCTGTCAAAATAACTACATTTAACTGTCATTAAAATAACACTTCTTTCAAAATATAAATCTAAAATTTTAAAATGAATCAAAATAATTATTTGGTCATACGTATGTCATCTTTTAACCAGTCATTGTCACTGGAAAATGTAACAGTTATTTCAACAGACTAGACTAGTGGATTGTTCACTTAGTATTAAAAGTAATTAATACTTAGTCAACAGACTAGTGAATGGTTCACTTAGTATTAAAAGCAATTTAAACCAGGTATCACTGAGCCAGTATTACTAGAAAATAACTATTATTCAACCAATGTGTCCATAAAACTAAAAATAAATCCCCAAATTAGGATACCACTATGGAATTCAATCAATAAGTGAGAATCTGAGGATTACTAATTTAACCCTATCCCTTTGTGTCCTTTCTGTGAATTTGGGGGATTAAGTTAAAAAAAAAAAACTTTGTGAACATAAGATTCTGTAATCTTAGTTTGGTACCTCAATGAGCAACTTTAGAAGGGATGAGCACCAGGACAGGAAAAAAAAAAGACACAGGTTTAGGCTATTCACATACAGTTATTTGGGTTAACTTAAGATATTTCAGCATACCTGGAGAAGAAGCTACTTGCAATTACCAGAAACAAACTGGCTAAGTGTTGACCAACTGGGACTGTGCACATTTAGCAGAACTATTTTACTTTATTTTTCATAGTATTAAGTAATTAGGCTAATTGATGAGACAAACGGTAAAGAGTAAATTTGGGGTAAACTATAAGGGTTGGCATTTTTAAGCCTACAAATATATATCATACAGCATTCACCAACATCTTATTTATGTAAGGAAATAAAACTGAATCCCTGAGGGAAAAATGATGTTGTAAAGGCCAGCAGCAAGTCACAGCCTCTCCAGTACCTAGAACTGAGATACCTGGAAGACAACCACTTAGCAAGGAGAAAAAGAAAGCTCTGGGAATCAAGAAAGAGTGGACAGGAAAACTAGAAATCACAGAGAAACTGAAAAAAACTGAAGACAATGCAAAGAAAACAATGAAGCCCTAAGCGTTTGTGCCCTTCTATGTGCCCTAAGTCACTACTATCTCCAGTTAGGTTTACTGCCTGGGATTTTGTGCCCAGCTTGCTCCAAGACTACTCTGCCCATGTTCCCTGGGATGTGACAACCCCAGAACCCAGAGAAGAGGACCTGTTTCCACAAACCAAGAAAACCTGGGAAGGATGAAGAATCCCATTGGTAAACAATAGCTGGGCAGAGCTACCCCTACAAAATACCCCCGGTTATTGTAAACTGCAAATACAGTAACTTAGCAAGCCAGAGGTGAAGAAGAAATTCACTGCAGGCTCCATTGTATTTGGTTGTGATACAATCAGGAGCCATTTTGTGAAGAGTTTGTTGTCTAAGACTGAGCTACTTTGGGAATCAAGACAATACAAAATACAAATGGTCATTTTGGTAAAGAATTACAAATTATGAAAAGAAAGCAGGCAGAAATACAAAATATAAGAAAATCAATAGAATGAATTGGTAACAGATTTGACCAATGTGAGGGTAGAGTGTCCTAATTTGAAGACAACATGGATACAGTAGATCATAAACTCAATGGCACACTAAAGACGACAAGGCACCATGCAAGCTGAATCCAACAGCTGCCACATGACTGAAAAAGAAAAGAGTCACTCAGAATTATAGGAATAAAGGAAAACTCAGAAGACAACTTACAATGTATAAAAACAAATGTATTCACAACTTGACCACAAAGAGTTTCTTTCAAAAGCAAGACACTATCCTAGACTCTTTAGGTGGAGTTTGGAACGTGACTTACAATAAAATCATTAACTTTTTCACTTTCTTTCATTATCTACTTGCCAGTTACATCTTAATTTTAAAATACTGTATTTGAAATATGATTTTTAAATTTGTTTTATTGTCTTTAATTATGTAATAATTTTAATTTCTTTGGGGTATACTATGAACCTTGGTAGGTGCATGGTAGGTACAGGTTGTATTTTATGTTGTTTGGATGATTTTTCTTAAGTGAAATAAAACACTAATTTCTAATAATACAAAAATATATTCACTAAAATAGTAGCAATAAAAAAAAGCTTCCACATCTAGGGAAAGAATTAAATATGTAAGTATAAGAGGCATTCAGAAGTCCAATTAGCCACAACCAGAAAAGAACCTGTATACAACACATCATAATAAAAATTCTAGAAGTTCAACGAAACGAGAAAACACTAAAAGCTGTTAGAGAAAAAACATCAAGTAACATATAAACCCAAGTCTATCAGAATAATAACCAATTTTTCAGCAGAAATATTAAAGGGCAGAAGAGCTTGAAATGAAGTTTCCAAGCCCTAAACAAAAACTATTGTGAACTCAGTTGACTTCTTTCTATATCCTGCAGAATTAGCCTCCAAAATTGATGTAGAAGTAAAGACACTACATGACAAAAAATTCTAAAGAAACACATGACCATTAAATCAGCACTGCAGAAAATACTTAAAGGGATCTCAAATAAAGACAAAGAGGCCACCAGCACCAAACAGCACAAAGAAAATTATATTTCTAAGTAGAAGAGCAGCTAAACAAAAGGAAAAAAATAAAGAAATCACCATTGAAAAAAGAATGCAATAGCAGAGCTCAGTAAATACCTTACAATAGTAACTCTTGATGTGAATGATTTTAACTTCCTATTCAAAAGATGGAGACTGGCAGCTTGGATCATAAAATAAAATTCATCCATATGTTGCCTACAGGAGATGTGCCTCATCCAAACAGTAGCACATAGACTGAAATAAATAAATATGGAACAGGCCCATAAGTCCACTAACAGATGAATGGCTAAAGAAAGTAATATATATATATATATATATATATATATATATATATATATATAATGAACTACTACTCAGCCATAAAGAAGGATAAATATGAGTCATCTGTTGGAAAATGGGTGTACTTTGAGTCCATATTACTAAGTGAAGTAAATCAGATATAGAAAGTTAAATATTGCATGACTTCTCTTAAATGAGACACACAAAACAAATACTTTAAAGAGCAAAATAAAAGAAAGATGATAGGGAATAGAAAGAATTTATGGAGATACAAAGGGGATCTGGGAATGAGTGGAAAAAGGAGGGAGGTGGGAAGAGTAGAAAAGTATGAAGGAACAAGACACGATGTATATATGCATCAATATAACACAATGAATTAATCATTATGTATTACAAACATACTAATAAAATCTTTAAAACAATGAATCCCTGCTAGATGTAATAATTTTTATGTAATAAAATGTTCACTTTTACCTTAAAGGTTTTGTTAAAATTCAGTATTTTATCCTTTTATTTATAATGCTCTAATTTATTCACTGAAGTATTTTAGAGATCCTTTTCCCATCCTTGTCACAGTCCAGGAAGGTTTATATTTGTGTAGATTTGTAATCCCAAGTTGAAGTTATTGGAATTCTAGTGAGTTAATTTCAATCTACCACTTCCAGTGCAATCCAAGGTGAGGAATAAAGACACTAAGACATATATGCTGTTATGGGGAGCCAAGGGCTCCTAAGTCCAGCCAAGATGGTGTTCACTGGAACAAAGGCCACACCCAGAGCCCGACCCAGGTTTTCTTGATTCTCCATGAGAAGAATGGCTCAGGGATGAGTGACAGTGAGAGTGGTAGGAAATATGTGACTGTTGTGCTAAGTAGGAGGTCTGAGATCACCTCTGTGATATGCAGAGGGCAAGAAATGCAGAGAAAGTAATCTGCGTAACACAACTGAGGTAGTATCTAATAATTTGGGGTCAGTGCTTCAGTTCTGATGCACAAAAACCCTTTTTGTCCTGGGAAGTCATAGTCTCTTTCTTGAGGCTCAGTCCCAGCCAACAGCATGGAGCAGGGCTCTCTATCTGACCTAGCTCAACCATGCATTGGGGAGTCACCGGGCAGGTAACGCTGACCTGTGGCTTTGCTTCAGTATTACACATTAGCTTCTCAGCTAGCCCAATTTACATTGCTTAAAGCCAATCGAAGGAACAAACAAATAGCCTCGCCAGCTCTGTACATATCAATACATGGAGATAGGGCCAAAATGGAGATATTGGCTCATCTTTTTAAGGAGAGTCATCTGGCGGTTCCCCACAAAGTGTATCAACATCCACAGCCCCGTATCACTTTCCACATTGTCATAAATATGCTTTAAATAAAACAGAGTAGAATGTGGCATTAGGTGGTATCTTAGAGCTAGAACATGAGCAAGTCCATCAGATAGCTAATAAGTGTATTAAAGGTGAATTACAAAATTATTTCTACAAATGTTTTAGACTGTACTTGTATTTAGGGAATTATGGCAAGAAGAATGACTAAACACACACAGTTCATAACAATCATTGTTGAGTAGTTTTAATCTGTGATTGATTCAATTTTTAGAACCCAAGGATTCTTTATGGAGAAAACTAAAATGTAACCAGGTACAGTGGCATATGCCTACAGTCTCAACTCTAGGAGGCTGAAGCAAGAGGATCACAAGTTAAAGTCCAGTCTGGGTTACTTAAAAATACCCTGTCTCAAAATCCAAAAATAAAATAAAATAATATAAAACAAACTTTTTTAAAAGGGCTGGAGAAATAGCTAAATACAAAGACTCTGTGTTCAGTTCCCAGTACCACCAAAAAAACCTTTAAAACCCAATGTCCAGGGCCAGGAGTTTGGCTCAGTGGCTTAAGCGCCTGTTTGGTGGGTGCAAGGTTGTGAGTTCAATCCCCAGTACCCCCGCACCCAAAAAAAGAAAAAACAATGTCCTCCCAGAAATCTATTAGAACTAATAAATTCATTAAATCAATCTGTGAAAATCAGTAGTGTTTCTAACAGCAGCTATCCAAAAAAGGAACCAAGAAAACAATTCCATCTAAAATAACATCAAAGAAAAAAGTAATAAAGAAAAGTATTAGGCACCACTTTAACCAAGGAGAGGAAAGACCTCTACACTGAAAATTATAAAGCATTCATAAAAAATACTGAAAAAGAATCAAAAGGACAGCTAGACTATATTTATGAATTGAAGATATTAAAATTGTTAAAATATTCATACTACCCAAATTATCTACAGGTTCAGTGCAATCTTCATCAAAATTCTATTAGAATTTTAATAGAAATAGAAAACCAATCATAAAATTAGTACGCCATCACAAAAAAATATAAATAGCCAAAGAAATCTTGGACAAAGAACAAAGCTAAGGCATCATAGTTTCTAACCTTCAAAAAATATACTCCATAGCTAAACTAAGCATAACAGCATGGTATATGCATATTAACAGACAAACAGACCAATGAAAGTAAATAGTGAGTCTGGAAATAAGTCAACATACTACAATAAAATGATCTTTGACGAAAGTGTCAGGGACACAGAATGGGAAAATGACAATCTTTTTAATAAAGAGTGATGAAAAAACTGAATATCCCACATACAGAAGAATTTAACTAGACCCTTATATAGACCCTTAACTAGACCCTGCTTTGACCCTTAACTAGACACCTACCCTACACCATAAAACATTAACACAAAATAGATTAAAGACTTCTGAGGAATCATAAGACCTGAAACTGTAAAGTTACTGGCAGAAAATACAGTAGAAAGTTCCTTGGCAATGGTCTAGGTGACAGTGTCTTTAGAAGTGACGCTTAAACTACAGGAAACAAAACCAAAACATAAACAAGTGAGATTACATGAAACTAAAAATCTCTATGGCAAATGAAACAATCAATAGAATTAGGAGACAATCTGCAGAATGGGATGGGATGAAATATTTGCAAACTAGACACTTAATGAAAACGAATTAAATATATAAGGTACCGAACTGAATAGCACAAATAAACAATAATGATTAAATGGACAAATGACCTAAACATATCTCAAAAGAAGACATGCACATGGCCAAGAGGTACAGTCATGCATCTCATAATGAAGCTGTTGTCAACAAAAAGTCACACATGAAACAGTTGTCCCATAAAATTATATCACCTAGTAAGATACCCATACTAGTTGGCATATATCTAAAGGAAAGGAAATGACCATGTTGAAGTCATACTTACATCCCTATGCTAATTATAGCATTATTTACAGCAGCCAAAATACGTAATTAGCCTATGTGCTCATCAAGGCATGAATGAATATATATGGTATGTATACACAATAAAAGCGCCACATATGCACAATGGAATAGAATGTCATTCAGCTTCTAGAAGAAGGAAATACTGTCATATGCAACAACGAAGATAAAACTAAAGACACTTAGGGACAAAATTTCAATCAGAAAAATAAATCAATCAACAAATAAATACAAACAATACAGATGAGTTTTTATTTCCTTTTTGCATATTCATATTTATCACTCCATTTGTGTGATTGTGCTTTGGTTCTTAGACTATAACTAGCCAAAGAGATAATATGTTTTGAAACAAAACCTGTTTTCTTCGATAGGGTTATTGACATTTTAGGATGCCAAACTAATATCTGCACTGATGACAATTACTCATTCACTTATTGATTTGTTGGTTTTATACATATTTACTTAGTATCTATAACCTTGAATTATTATGCCATGCAGAAAGTTAATCAGATAATCTTTCCCTTTTTACTGAGATGAATGATAGAAAATTATGTATCTGTGGGGGGGTAATAACATTAGGCTAATTAAGTTACTATTTATTCAATAGATTGAAATTTTGTCTTTGTTCAAATGTAAGATTATATAAAATTCATATTTTTATTTAAAAAATCAACCAAAAAAGCTCCAAAACATAACTTCTCACATATTTTATCCTTCTGAATCTTTTTCCCATGTGTTTGTATTTAGTTTCATTTCTATTCTATTCTATTCTCAGAAACTTATTCTAAAAATGGATTTGAATTCTGACTTGATAGTTAAGCCAATGAATAACAGAACCAAGACTACTATTCCATGATTAGATGTTATTTTTTAAGTCATAACAGAATTCATATACTATTTAAATGAACTAGATTTGTGTTTTATAATTTAAAAAAGTACATCAATAAATGGTTTTGGCTTTTTTTTTTTTTTTTTTTTTGTACTAGGGATCGAACTCATGACCTCATTCTTGCCAGGCAGGTGCTTAAGCCACTGAGCTAAATTCCCAGTCCATTTTTGGCATTCTTTAGAGTGAATTTTTCAACTGTGAAATGTTTGTTTTGGTTTTAGACTGTTCGTTCATTTTTATATAAGATGCATTAAATTTCACACTGAGACGAATATTAAATTGAAATGTAGTTTTTAATATCTTGCATATACACAGATTGCCTTTTTCCCCAAAGGATGAAAATGATTTTATTTTTCAGTACACTCCTACAATCAGTAAATCACACGCATTATAAGGTATGGAGTTGACGGTCTCCCATGTTTTATTGCCTGCAGTTTCTCTGTACTTTTGGGGTGCTTTTGTCACTACACTGTCATACATACATTGCATGTGGGATTTGGATTATACTTGTGAATATCTGGTTTATGCACATATATTTAAATATTCTGCAAAGACATGAAACACTACACTTTTTTCAAGGAAACATAAAAATGATGTGGAAAAAGCACTAACATATTGTTACATAAAGATAAATGAAACCTTCTCGTAGTAATAGAGGGCTTTTTGACTTACTAAAATCTTCCTGACCCCTGTGCCCCAGCCAATTTAACACAAGAATACTCTGATAGGCCTAAAAGAAAACAAACTTTCAGTTGCTACAACTAATGTGATCATGTGTGTGCATGTGTATGTATTTATGTTAAAACTTCGTTCTCACCTTTCATTTATCCTATGAATGAGGGGTAGGGTATGTATCAAGGGTGGCTGTTTAATTTGTTACTTAGTAACAAAAAATATTTGGGCATTTTTGCCAAATCATATTGACTATTTAAAAGAAAAAGCTAGAATTTCCATTGTGAGTCAGATTGTCAAAACTTATTGTTACATATTGGAAATCTTGGCTGATGGATAAGTAGAATTAAGGAAATAATAATGCAGATGGAATTTTCTAATGGAAATAATAGGGCAATTGCTTAGTCACAGGCATATACCATGGCTAAAGAAGTAAGTTATAAAATCTAGTTGCAAGCCAAAAAATAATTATATAAAGGATTGTTCTTCAAAAGAAACCTCTATCACGATGAAAATGTGGTTAGTGCTACTAAAGAACTAAATTATGTTATAAATTTCAAATTTTATTTAATATAATCATATTGGCTACTGACTCATGTATCAAATAGCATAACTCCAAAGTAAAATCTGTAGTTCTAGTATTTAGTTCTTTACTTAGGCTAGGAATTATGTTTTATTTGCTCATAGGTTAGAAATGAATTAATACTTGAATCACAGAGGTTTTTTTGTATTTAAAGATGTTACCCAGAAATTTGAAAAATTATTTGTATGAATTTTACTCAGCACTAAAAATAGACAAGTTTAAAACATTCACAGCATCTGCTCTCTTGGTACTCATACATATTCTAGCTCAAGACATCAATACATTATATTAGGAAAGAAGGAAGAGAGGGAGGAAGGGATGGAGGGAGAAATGGAGGGAGGGAGGAAAGGGGGAATGATAAGCAGAATTAAGAAAATTATAGCATGGATGGAATTTTCTAATAGAATAATAGAGCAAATTTCATTAGGGATGGAAGTAGAGAGAGGGAAAGAGGGACAGAAGAAAGAAAAAGTTACAGGATGAGGGACCCTTCAGCTGCAGCACAGCTGGATCCTAATAAAATCTATCTTTGAAGCATTGGCATTGGTGGTCACTGAAGAGATAGAAGAGCTATCCAAAAACACTTCTCCAAAACAACAACAAGGAAAAAAAATTATAAAACTAACAACCAAAACAAACAAAGAATGAGAACTTGATCCAGTCCAGGGAAAGGGGCAGAGAGATGGCGGGCTGCCCTGACAACCATATGGAAAGAACACTGCTTTGAGGCTTTGAGGCTTGGGACTGTGTAATGACAGGGAGTGGAGTCAGAGTGTCCCAAGTTGAATCTTCATCCTCAAAGAAGACTTCAGTCATCTCTAGTCCCTGGCATCTAAAAAATTCTCCAGTTTAGGGTCTCAAAATGCTTAATATTAAAAGCAAACATTAAATTTAAATCTCCAAAATTGTAGATATTGAAACTGTCGGATTCAGAAAATGGAACATTTATAACAAGTAAGGGTACAATCATAAAGACAAACAAGCACCAGGGGAATGAAGAGACAGTAAAAACATTGGAACATGTCTTAAGTGGAATGACAACAGAATTTATCTTAAACAGTTGTAATGCAAATGCAAATGGGCCTGTATAGCGAATCAACCATAGTACCTGGCCCAATTGGTCTTCAATAAATATTAGCTCACTGCATTACAGGTTCTGTACTACCCTAAATCTGAATCAGCCCTGTTGTTGGGCTCAGAAATTATTTATTTCAGCACAATCTATAGGTGATTCTAAACATCAGCCATACTTGAGAAATAATATCTCAAATATCATCTTTCCAGTAAGTGTACATGAGAAAATGGACTGGACAGCATGTATGGGGTCACAAGTCAAAAGAGAAAAAAGATAAGGACTTGAACACAGTCCCCTCAACATCCACAGCCCCACATCACTTTGCACACTGTCATAAATACGTTTTAAATAAAATAGAGTACAATGTGGTGTTAGGTGGTGTCTCAGAGCTAAAACATTAGAAGCCCATCAGATAGCTTATAAGTATATTAATCAAAGCTGAATTAAAAAATTATTTCAGCAAATGTTTTAGACTACACTTGTTTTAACAACTTTATGAATGATTTTCCTCCATATTCAGAAGACTCCTATATTTGTTTTGCTATTCAGTATGTACTCCTTTGTTCCTCTTCCCATTTGAACATTTTCTCCCAACTAGGGAGGGGGAGGAGAAAAAGAAGGAAGGAGGAAGAGGAAAAAAAATGATGAGAAAAGAAGGAAAAAATGTAAAGCTTTTGTAAATAGGGAAGGGAAGAGAGGGGTTGAAGGAAGGGCAGGGGGGTGGGAAAAAAAGAATCAAGTTACATCATGCACAGGTACAAATTCCCTACAATGAATGTCATCATTATGTGTACCTAAAATGTATCAATAAACTTATATAACTAAAATAATAATAATAATAATAATAATAATATGTACTCAATTTGAATATTTGAGTTCTCTTAATGCTGGGCAGAGTTCTCTTTGGCAACAAAAGCCTATGCATGGCCAATTAATAAACTTCTACTTGGGTACCGGGGATTGAAGCCAAAGTCTTGCATATGCTAGAAAAGTACTCCACCACTAATCTATACAACCAGCTCTTTTTATTTTATGTTGGAATAGTCCTCTTAAGTTGCTCAGGCTGGTCTTGAACTTCCAAAGTTCCTGTCTCAGGACCCTGAATAGCTCAATTACAAGTATGTATCACCATGCTCAGCCTACAAAAAACTCTTAATGAGCCTTTGGACATGCACAGCATGCTTCAAAGTGCTTCCATGTACAGTTTCACTCTGGCTTCCTAATGTTTACGGGACACAAGATCGAGATTACTGTTACAGGAGAGCTAAAACCAGGGAAGGTAGAATGAGGCAGCAAAGATCTAACAGTGATTAAAGTTAAAGAGGCCTATGTGGGGCCTGTGCAGTCTGTACTATTGTTCTATCCATACATAGGGTGGAGGGATGAGAGGAGTAACACCTTTGAAACTAAAAATTATCTCAGTTTAAAGCCTAATTCCACTGCTTGCTGGGAGAGTATACATAGGCACATGGTCTCTCAGGACCTTAGCAATCCCATCTGTGAGATTGGGATAAGGATAATTCTAACACAGCAACCTTGGAATAAAGTGCTAACAAGATAATATATACAAAAAGCATAGCCTAAACCAGGCAAGGTGTTACACGCCTTTAATCCCAGCACTTGGAATGCTGAGGCAGGAGGATCATTGTGAATTCGAGACCAACCTGGGCTACAAAGTGAGTTCAAGGCCAGACTAAACTGCGTAGAGAGACCCTGTCTCAAAAAATAGGGCCAGGGATTTAGCTCAATGACCTAAGCGCCTGCCTGGCAGGCGTGAGGTTGTGAGTTTGATCTCGGTACCAAAATAATAAATAAAAAATAAAAAGCATAGGCTAGCATACATACATGCATTCAATAGCTTTATTAATTGTTGTTGTTATAGTTAAGCATCATGACAATGATAATGTTCATTCAGGTAGTATGTGATATTACACATAGGAGCTGATAATAGAATTATGTTGAAGAATTTATAAAGATATAGTTTAAGAAGTTATATCAAATAGGCACAGAATGTGAGTTTAAAAAGATATCCATTATTCATCACAGTGTTTTCAACAGTGAAAATATTTTTAAAAGTCTATAAATAGATTTGTCTTGTTTCATCAATTAAAAAATTTCACAAGACATACAGAATGCCACATAAATTACCATATGATTGTGAAGGTTGACTTTGCATTGACAAAATGTCTTAGACACACATCATCAGAATTTGTTTTTCTAGACATTCCTGTGAACATGAACAATGTGTAAAAAGTTTCTGGCAAGATAACTCAACTGAAGAATCATTACTTGGAGACTGGCCATGATAATGAAAAGCACATGAGCTTTTGATGGTAAGGAAGCATTCCAAGATGAATGAGAGATTGAAGGTCCAGAGGGAAAAGAGAACTTACTATATGTAGGGCCCTGGAGAAAGTCCAATCTGATTACAGCAGAAATCAAAGGATGGAGAAGAATCTAATGAAGTTAAACCATGTGACTGAGTTATGATCTTTGGAGTATGAGCCCAGCCATGTGATTGTGTCTCTCTACTCTTTCCTCAGTAACCATGGAGGCCACTTACCAAAATTAGTAAAATCACAAGACAGGAGACTGTTTTATAGCAGTCTTTCTTATAGCAGAGCTCAGGAGTGATGCCCAACCTGCCTCAGACCTATGCACAGTATAAAAAGTAAACACTGATTGTGTTAAGCACTGGGGTTTGAAGATTGTTATCCTTGTGTGCCTTGATTAATACACTAGGTTATGGCAAAAGATCATCGTCTCCATCATACTTTTAAAAAGTGATTTACATTTACTAGTCCTTTGGAAGAAAGAATTCAATATGATTCTTTCCTGACTGACTGAACTGGACTATAGTCACCAGTGTCTTCCTAAATATTCTTGTTTTAAGGTTCCATTCCCTAAGTTAAAGGCAATGGCCTGAGTATTCAATCTATATTTCAATCTATATATCTGAATCTAAATCTTTGCTTAAAAGATTAGTTTAATTATCATCCAACATTAATCATCATGAATTATAGCTTGATATCAATTTTTATCCCTTTGAAATTAAATAACTACATCTTGTATTCCAGTCAGATAGTTTCAAAGTCTTTCAAATTACTATAAATAATTTTATAACTCCAAGTTTTTACCTTTGACCAGCATCTCTTCATCTTAGATCTGAATGTTCACAAATAGTACATAAATTAATACATTGTTTAAGGGGATAGCAAAAGGATAATCCCTCTAAAACTGAAAACCCCTAGGGCATACTATGAATCAGAGACTTTATTCTTCTTTGATATTTATTTTAAAATTTAAATTTATCCTCTAATTTAATTTTATTGAAACCTAGTTAGTAAGAATACACATAAGAATGGAAAATGCAAGAAATTACACGGTGTCTCCCAACTCTTTGCTTAGGAAATGCAGAGGCAGTGCTAGAACAAAGGTATCCTTGTGATGATCACGTCTGCTGCCTGTGTCTTTCACTGTTGCCATAAAAGTGTTTTTAAAAACTACATATGTTTAAATATGCATGAGGAAACACTCAAAACATCTCTTACACAGGGCCCAGAAATCGCTATCCTGTTATGTAATGTTTGTTTGAATATTTTTCTTCTATTGGGAAGTAGATTTCATGACCAAATGATAACAACACATCCTTAAAAGGAGAATAATAAATGAACCCATATAACAGGATTAGGATTGTTATTTGGACATAAACTGATTAATAAGCTAGAACAGTCCTTGGTACATAATAAAGATCACGTTTACTAAATTAAATTAAAATGAAAACTTATTGCTTATAGTAGGTTATAAGCAACTTGACTCCACACTAACCACTGTCCTACATATTATTAAAGCTGGCTGTCTTAGTTTGTTACTGCAAGAAAATACCATAAATAGAATAGCTTCATGAAAAGAAACTCATTCTCTCACATTGAGAAGCTATAAATCTGAGATCAAGGTTTAGGCATCATCCTGTTTCACCTAGGTGCTGGTAGTTTCTTCACTTGAGGCAACATGACTAGACTCCACATGGTATTTCTTCTATGTATGTATCTGTTTCTGTGTTCATGATTTCTTCCTTTTATAAGGACACTAAACGTCTTGGATTAGGATCCATATTAATGGCTTCATATTATCCTGATTACTTCTGTGAGGATCCTATATCCAAATAAGGTTATATTCCAAAGTTTTGGGTGCTAAGACTTTAATATATGTGTGGAGACTGGATACAATTCAACAGGAACAAAAAAAAAACCTCTCCTAAACAATCGATTCACCTGATTGCTGCAATTATCCTGCTGTGACATAACAGTCTACTGACTGCCAAGGTTCATTCACACAGTACTCAGGAACAGTGAATTCTTCATCTCATCTAATATTGCAACAACTTGTACCATTCTTTATCCCTCTTCCAATATTATTTTCCTTGTTAGCATGTGTTATCTAGCACACTACTTAACTACTTTTCCTTGTTTGTATTTTTGTGATAGAATAAAAGATGTGTAAGTGTGGGGCTTTTCTGTCACTTTGTTTCTTGCTACATTTCCTACTGTGTGGAAACGTACATGCTACACAGTAGGTTCTCTACAAATATTAATTAAATAAATTCATATGAAAGTATTAAGTATAAAGGGATAAAGATTAGGTAATGCAAAGACTGACAAAAACTTAACTTGTGATTTACTTTAGGTCTTAGTCTTCTTAATGGATCACTTCTCCCATTACTCTTCCTTTGACCATGTAAAGCATATTTGAATAAGGAAAAGAAAATTTAAGAAAAGCTACATAATAGTCCCCTACTGACCCAGTTATTTCTTCTGTTAAAAGGAATATTGTCCTAGTGTATAGTTGACAGATAAAAATTGTGCATAGAGTGTACATATAATGTGTTATTTTGATAAGTGTATACATTGGAAAATGATTACCAAAATGGAACTAATTAATGTACCCATTGTTTCATGTAGTTGCTTTATTCATTTGTGATGAAAGTACTTAACATCTATTCTGTAAGTATATTTCAAGTATGTTGAACATTATTATGAACTATAGTAGCCATGCTGTACATGAGTTTTACAGATTTCATTTGTTTTATAATTCCCTAACCAGCATCTCTCCATCCTTGCCGCACTCTGACCCCTTCTAATCACTCTGCTACTCCCTGCTTCTATGCATTTGACTTTGGGATTTTGAATATAAATGAGATCATGCAATATGCTTTCCATGTCTGGTTTATTTCACTCATCATAATGTTCCTTGAGTTCATTTTAAATATTTTGTTAATATCATACTTTAGGTTTCTTTCAAAGACCACAAAGCAAAGTAGCAAAAAATCATATAAACCACTAACTCAGACAAATCAAATGCCAAGTTAGTTTTCTTTGTTTTGAAGTATTCTTATTTGGCCTAGCTATATTTATCAGACTAACTTGATAATCCCCAGACTGATACTGTGCTCTAGACAATGATTCATTCAGCTTCTGGCAGTAGGCTGATTAAATACTGCAAAGGAGCCTCTAGAAAATCAAACAAAAATAATAACACAATTTTTATAATACCGTTGGCCTTCAAATAAGTAAGAAAAGTCTTCCAGGCCCTAAACAAAACAAAAGTTCATGAGCTAAAATCTTAAATTGAAATAAAGTTGAAAAAGCTAACTTTAGATAGAAGAGTGTGAGGGGAAGATTCAGCCTCTGAACAGACCTGAGAGTTCTGGATGATACCTCAGACTCTGAGGGGGCCAAAGCGTTCCCATCTCTGCAGTGCCCCTAAGATCCTTGTGGAAACACATGAATCTTCTCTCACATGGCATGGAATCTTCATTTAGGCTTATAAATGTGTTCTCATAATAAAATAAAGTAAAATATAAAATGACAATTAATTATTACCTACTTGATAAGGAAGCTCATCACCAGGAAGAAAAAAAAGCCAATAAATTTAGACTACCAAAGAAATCAAGTAATGGATTATCAGACTTAACATATTGCCTAATGTATATGATATTTGAAGAAGTAAAGAGTAGTATCATAAAAATGTACACAAGATACAATGAAAACTGACTAAAGACACCCTGAAAATAAAATTAAGCCTCTATAAATCAAAAATATAATGGTTAAAAGTAAAACAAAAAAAGTAGATGGACTCAATGGAGTATTAGCCACCACCAAAGAAAATGAACTAAAACTGAAAATGAAATAGCAAACACCATGAAATGTCACACAGCAAGATAAACAACAGACAGTATGAGAGACCAAGCAATATAAAAAACAGAATGTAAAAATCAAAGTTAATCAGTACACACAAAGAAGAATAGAGAGAATAGATATTTGTATATGTGCTGCCGAAGTGAGCATGAGAGAATAGATATTTGAAGCACTAAAGATTGTGAATTCCTCTGGACTCACATGTGGTCAATGGTAGCAACTGATAGGTGACCAAAATGAGAAAGGGGAGAAACTCAGATTTCTTTTATACTCCTGGCTTGTGTCACACTGATCTGTGGCTTACCAGTGGCTGTCCTCTCCACCAAAAGCAAGCACCCTGGTACTGGGCTCTTCCCACAGTTAGAGCTCTTCCAAAACTCTACTTCTGCCAATAAATTAGAGATGTTCAAGGGTTCCACAGCTACTAGACCCTGGATGCTTCACTGTTCTTGGTTAGTTTGCTTAAATCTGTGCACAATTCTTTTACTACTTCCTTTATTTAAAAAGTCTCTTCCATTATTCTTTTTGAATGCATCATTAAATTTTTGCTGGACTGTTGACTGATATACTGGCATATATAAGTATACGCATTATACATTCGCCTCCTTCAGAGCAATATTGTGGGATAGAAAGATGACTGGATGGTCTATAAAACAAAACAAAAATGAAAACATTGTATTTTATAAATTCTGAAAAAGTCATTGCTGCCACTGTCCTATTTTGTCCACTGGGCTTACAGCTGAGAATCAACCAGTATAGTTGGTCAAAGAATAAAATTAACACCAAGCATTCTGGGTTAACTAGTTGAGTAGTTAGTTTTCAAATGAAGTTCCATGCATCTCTAGAGCAGAGTTTCTAACTCTTTTCTGTGAAATAGATCTCTAGGCTATCTATTAGAAAGTCAGTTCTGATTTATTAGATCCAACTGTCCTCCTCCATCTCCAACTAACCTCAGAGATGCTGCATCACAAAGCAGCTGGGATCACAGGTTCCTAGATCACTGTGTAAGTAGCAGGGCCCTTAGATACCTGCGACAGTGTCTTCAAGCTGGTCTCGGAAGCATAAGGAAGTCTGAGAGCATAGGACTCAAGAACTTCACCCCCTATATTTTTACATTCATCTGTTCTATATATAATGATTCCAAGTAAAATTCCACACGAGGGAATTTTTACACTTTTGTAAACTACTAAAATACTAGCTTAATTTTTTCTTTACAAGTGAAGTCAATACATATGATAATTTAACCTAAATCTCTACCAAGCTTAGGAGACAACTTTTGAAAATTGGGAGAGAAATCCTCTATTTATTTCTTAAATATGTTTATTTCTTAAATAAGCACAACCACCTAGAACTTTCTAGGGAATAGGTTAGGACATTGGATTATCATTTTGTTGTCATGGTGGAGGGCAATCATGTAGTAACCATCTTCTTATACAAATTCTCCAGTGGTGGTAACCTATGACACATGTTTTAGTTGCTTTTCTTTTAAGACAAATAACGTTAATGCATGAGTTATTTTTTCTAAGATAAAAGTTCAGTATTCAGGTTTGATTGCAGTTTGGGCACTTTGTGATAAATAAGTGGGTTTGGGGTTGCAATTAGGGTATTTGATTTCTAAAATGTTCACCATCACTAGAATCTAGGCCATATTTACAAATATAAAGAAAAAATAGTGATTGTGCTTCAGATTTGGTTGGCATTATATTTCCTCTGTATTAAGGAATCCTGGGACATAAATATTTTAAATGTGTAGTAGTTTAGATTTCTGTTTTATGATAGACATGAAAATACAGTCCATGTTCTCTGGCATTCTGTTTACACGATTTCTCAAATACTAGTGCTTTTCTAAAAATGTAATGTAGGAACAAAAAACATTTCCAACGTGTTTATCTCCTTTTCCATGGTGTATGTACTTTCAGATTAGGAACATGAATAAAACCTAAGAGTTATTATCCACCAAATTCAGTAGTACTAGTTATCAATATTTATTCATGCTCATCTTCAATTTGGTTATTTTCCATGGAAATCAAAAGTAAAACCTTACTCTGATCTGAAGCTCTGAAGGAGATAATTTAATGTTTTTCATCTAGTAGCTATCTGTGACTCACCATTTTGGTTACTATTCCTTCAAAATATTTACATTATGTTTCTTGTGTCTCATAACCACTATTTACAATCTTGAAATTCACTTTTAAACTCATGGTCAAAGCAGAAAACTAAAAGCCAAAATTATACTTCTTTTGCTCCTTTACAATTTCATTCCTGTATCAGACATATTTTCAATAAACTATTTTTTGTTTAGTACCTTGCCAAGCAGCAAAGGGTATAATTTTCTTATACCAATAGGTTCATGGAATAGGGTTGGACTGGAAAGGCTTATTGTGCTACAAATGGTTAGCTTCAGGGTATTGTGAAATACAATACCTAATGTCTCTCTAATATCATAGAAACATTTCTGCAATTCTTACAAATGAGTCAGATTTATTGGATCATCATTTAAGTTACCTTTCAAATAAATATCCCAGGAAAAAAGTCACCATAAATGGAAAAGAATAGCAAATTCATGCCATCTTATCCTTGGCCCATGCTATTCTCTTCATTCGTAGTTAGCTTCCTCAATCTCCACATATCCAAATTTCACTCATCTTTTAGGCTGCAGTTAACTTTCCTTGGGTAAATGTTCTCATCCCAGTCTGCCCATTAAAATCACCTGCAGTTGCTTTAAAGCATCAATATCCAAAGACCACTCCAAATTAAAAATTAAAAGCTAGAAAGCTGGTTTATGTTTCATAAAAGTAATGTTATCTTCTTATTTAAAACAATACAAGTCATGTTGAAACACATTTTAAATACTTTCCATTTTCCAACAATAAACTAATTTACAAGGTCTCTGTTTGAAAGTAATATTTTCAACTAGATTTTTTTAACATTTTACTTTAAGAAGACCATGAGTTTAAAAGTGAATTCAAACACAAGGCTGAATGCTGGAGAAAAACATGCCATGTGGATTTATTTTTTCTTTCCCTAAAAGATCTTTCAGGCACTAGTTAAATTTCTCCACCATATTGGAAGAAGTTAGAGTACAATGCCAGTACACTTTATGCTTGTTCCTCCTACCTACAAAACATCTATCAAAACTTAAAACTTTTCTCTTAAATATTTCATTATAATCCACTAGACACAAAAAAAGAGCTCTAGAAAATCTAGGGAAGCTAGAGATGCTTATTAATAAAGTCACAGTTGTGCCTAAAACAACATGGGGCAGAATTTTAAAATGAATATTACGCCAACACTAATGTAACAAATGATTTAGATAATGACCGTTAATGAATTATAAATTAATCTATTGACTGGAAGTCTATTGGAGAATATGTTAATATGATTCAAAGTGTGGAACCACAGATAACTTGTTCATCTCCAAATGAAAGTTCCTATTCAATGAAGAAATTAACAGCCAACACCTAAATCAAGTGATCAAAACTAACATTATAAAGAATAGGGTATCATGTGTCTCTTCAGTCTCTTCACTTGTCACAACAGGAAGTACAAAATGTCACTTGTGCAGTATTCTTGCTAAAAACATTCAATATATTTTAATTATCAGAAAACAATCAGAAAAATTTAGATTGCAAATTTGTTAACATGATGCAACAAGAGGAGAATATTTAGAAAAAAGTTTGCTAAAGAAACCCGAAAACTAAATGCAGTATGTGTAATACTCAGCCGAATTCTAGGAAAGATAGCTGTCATTAAGACAGTAACACAAATTTGAATGTAAGTTACATGTTTGTAAGGTACTTTCAAACTTAAATTTTTGAGATTTGATATTGGTACCATGGTTATGTAGATGAATGTTGTTAGAAGAAATGTGCTAAAATTTTTGGAGAAAGGAAGGTAGAAATTAATTTCAACCAATGAATTGTTGATAATCAGTGAAATTTCAAAATCTATTTCACTAGCTTCCAATTTTTCATCAGGCTTAAGATTTTTAAATAAAAATGTGGGGAAAAGTTCTGGATTTTGAATTAAATAATTTATGTTTTTATAGAAGTTCACATACAATATATATACAATACATTCACACATGACAGTAGTTAAATATTATCTGAAAAGCTAGTTGAGAGCATGGAGCTTTCTTTATTTTAATGTGGTAGAAATTTTATGATGGTTGATACACAATGAAGAGATTAAGAGAAATATTTTCTTTGAGTTTTCCAAATATTGTGACTTTTTCAGTAATAGCTGTCATGAACTGCATACCTGACACTTGTCCTTAATCTTTGCTACTTCTTGTCTAGACAAAAAATCCAATTATTTTGAATTTCCCTTTTATTTGCTTGATGTGGTGATCTAAACAGATGCAAAATAAAAATATTCAAAGATATGATACAGAAAATTCCCTATGAAATAGAGAATTGCATCTTCAGATAAAAATAACATACCACATTATCAGGAGGAAAGGTCACTAAACTTCAAGATTAAACTGAGAATACTTCCGGATACTCAAGCAGAAAAAAAGTAAGTCTATTACAAAGGTCCCCAAACAGATATATTTGAGACATCCCTAGAAGAGCATTAGATATCAGAGGGAAAAGTAGGGAGAATATAACTCAGGGTTATTTTGCCCAAAATTACTTTTATTATAAGTGGAAATAATTTTTACAAGAACCAGTGATTTTATACAAATTGAACGTCCCTACTGTCAAATGTGAAATGTTCCAAATCTGAAACTTTTGAGCACTAATAATGACACAAAGCAGACAATTGCACACTTAACTTCATGGTACAGATTGCAGTGAAAACTAAAAATATTATACAAAATTACCTTCATATCATGTATACAAAATGTATATGAAACACAAATACATTTTGTATTTAGAACTGAGTCCTATGTTCTTATGTTCAAGATATCTTATCAGATATATACAAATATTCCCAAATCTGAAAATATTCCAAAATTTAAAGTACTCCTGGTACTGAACATTTTGGATAAGTGATAATCAATCCATTTGCATGTGCATGCATGCATGGTGCATGTGTATGTGAGAGACAGACAGACAGATGGAGAGACAGAGAGACAGAGACAGAGAGACAGGAGGGAGAGAGATTGAGAGAGAGAGGTGATCATAATAACTTCACTGGTAAGTAGTTATGAGAAGTAAGATCTTGTACACAGTTCCTGGCTTAAAGGAAATACTTAATCAATATTAGTCATTAGTTTTATTACCTAAGACAAATAGAACTTATACACAAATTATTGCTGAGGCAAAGTAAACAAAGCCAAGAGAACTCCAGGGATCCAAAAACTGAAGTCATTTAATCCCAGCCACATCAACGGAAGTTTCATGAAAAGGTGAAACTTCATTTCATATGCCCTGAATAAATCTCAGTGTCATGAAAAGAAATAAGCCATTAATTAAAAATTGAATATATAGAGGAAAAGTCCAAGAATGTTTGAAACATATTAACTCCATTGTTGTTTCCTTCTTTTCCAACAAAAATGCCTAATTTTTAATGGAACAGAATCTAAAGGAAAGGTAAAATAATAAATAGGAAAGTCTTTAGTCTTCAAACACACTAAATGAAATAAAATTTTTAAAATGAGAAATGTCATTGATTTATTAAGTGAAAGAAAAGAATAAGACAAATAACCAGAAAATCTTGACTTACAACAATATGTTTTAATTCTGTCTCTGCAAATATTAATTCTAATCATCAGAATACTATACCTATGGTAAGAGCAGAAAACCAGAATAACAAAAGGAAAGATCTGGGCACCAATCACTTAATCTAATTTAATGTATTCAAATATGTAAGGTGAACTATGTTTACTATGGAAACATTTAGATATGAGCAGAGGGCATCACGGAGCTCTTCCTGTCATAAGCAAGGAGGCATAAAAAGCTGGCAAGAACTCTGAAGCAAGTTTCCTTTTAGTTATTGTTTACTTTTTGTTTTTACAATAAAGCAAAAGTAGATAAATGGACAGAAGGTATAATAATACAAATAGATCAAAAGTCACTTCATGAGCAGGATAAAACAGTCCAAATAGCAAATACAGAAATAGTAAATGAAGTAATTGATTTTGAGAAACATACAGAAACTGTTAAAGGAGTATTATTTTCTTCAAAGTAACACACACATGATATTAATTTATTCATTTATTCACTCATTCAACAAACATGTTTTTTTCAATCAGCACTTAATTAGATGTTCAATATGTGCCTGGCAGCAAACAAAGGCATACATTCATTATAGTAATATTCCAAAGCATAATATCCATCATTAAAAATGTTACTGGTAGCATGACTTCCTGTTTCAAGAGTAGATATAATTTGGAAGCATTTTAAAGTGACTCTCAGCTAAGCCTGAGATAAAGGGGTTGACTAAAATGAGTAAAATAATTTGGTTATAAACAACAAGTGTTTTAAAAATACCAAGATTGTTTATTCAGGTAATCTGTACACTGGGTTGTCAGAAATTCCAAAATAGTTCCCAAAAATGCTTAATAGCAGCATTGATGGAAAAAATATAGTGCCTGCCAAGGAACTCCAATCCAAGATTCCTACGTGCATGAGCATTTATAAAAAATTCTACATTATTGCTGTTATACCTTGTACACGCCGAACACGTGTACTATAAGAAGTATACTATGCATTTATTTTCACCTTAAAAATATATGGGAGGAAAAGTTACACAGTATTTTGAACTCTACATGGAATACCAAGAAGCCAAAGTCTTCTAGGCAAAGTATATTTAATAAAAAGCTATCATTTTCTGAACAAACGCTAACTATTAAATTATGAGCCTTGTTATGCTACAATTTTCGGGATTAGTGATAAGGGCCATTCACAGATACTATTTCCAGTCCTTTTCTCTGGCAGAGAGAGTGACATGTGTTAGTCAGGCGCAGTGGCACATATCTGTAACCCCAGGACTCGGGGAAGCTGAAGGGGGAGGATTACAAATTAGAGCCTAGCTGGGCAACTCAGGAAATCAGAGAGACCCTATCTCAAAAACTAAAAGGTAAAAAAAGGCTGAGGATGAATCTCATTGCAAAAGCCTTGGATTTAATCTCCAGCACTGGAAAAAAAAAATCCAACTATCAGTATACTGATGCACTCGTGTCTCTAGGGTACTGTGTTAGGTCTTCAGGAAACTAAAAAATTCTATCTTCTAAAATGTTAGAATTTACAAATTAAATTAAACATTTAAGTCTATACAAACCTGCACATATTAATTGGTAAAATAAATTGTGAAAAAAGAAGTATCACAGAAGTTTAGAGGAGGTAACAACTAGTGTTTTGTGGTTTAAGCTATTGTATTACTAAAAATTACCATAAATAGTTACAGCATATTTGTTCAGTGGAGTCTGTTTCAAGGAAGAATGCAAAAGGAATGTGTTTAAAATGTTACTGAGCTCCTTCCTCCACCTCTTAAACTGCATTTAAATTTATCAAATATCTACAGTTACATTGATAGAATTATCTTCATGTAAGACTTTCTTCTGAAAAGTACCCCCCAGAAAACTACCAAACCTGTTTCAGCAAAAGTAGCATAATCAACACCAAATGGGCATTATATTTAACTTCTTTTTCTAGAAGAATTTACAAAACATTTTTAGGCAGGAGGATACAGAAGGTTTGGAAGCCCCTTTTTCTTATTTCCATAGATTGCCCCTTCTGAATATTTTATATAACCGAAATTATTCTCATGTTTTCATTTGTTAGTTTATTTCAGATATTACATATAGGTATTTGATCTATTTGATTCAATTTGTATATGATATAAACTAGAGATTCAAAGTTAGTCTTTCATGTGTACATACATAGTTGTCCTAACACTATTTACTGAAAAGACTATTCCTTTCCTATTAAATTACCTTGGCACCCTTTAAATTGACCATAAATGTAATATTTTTTTCCTGGTTTTCAATTTGATTCCAATTATTAATATGTCTATTCTTATGCTAGTACCACATGGTTTTGGTTATTCTAGCTTTGCAATAAATTTTGGAATCAGAAAGTATGAGGCCTTCATATTTCAAGAAAGTTTTAGCTGTTTGGGTTCTTTTTCTTTGCATGTGAACTTTAGGATTAGTGTGCAAATTTCTGTTTCAAAAAAGCAGCTAGAATATTGATAAACAATGCATTGAGTCTGTAAGTCACTTTAGGGAGAATTGGTGTCTTATACTAAATCTCATAATCCATTAAACTAGATGTCCTTACATTCCTTAGGTCTTCCTTAATTTCTTTTAATAATGTTTCATAGTTTCTGTCTACAATTCTCAAACTAGTTTTGTTAAATTTTTCCCTATTATTTTATTTACCTTGATGCTATGCTAATGGGTTAACTTTATAGTTTCCTTTAGAAATCATTCTACAATAATGCATAGAACTGAAATTTAATCGATGCAGTGATCTTACGTCCTAAAACATTGACAAAGTTACTTACTAACTTTAATATTTTTGTGGATTTAAGATTGTTCCATAAAGAATATCCATCATCTGAGAATAAGCTTGGTTATACATCTTTTACAATTTGAATGACTTCTGTACACTTTTCTCACATAGCTGCCCAGGTGGGACTCTCCAGTACAATGCTGAATAGAAGCAAAGGCATTCATACTTGTATTGTTCCTGAAATTAAAAGGAAAACATTCACTCTTTCACCATCAGTTACACTGTTAGCTTTGAGTTTTTTACAAGATATGTTACCAAAGTGAGAAAGTTGCTTTCCTATTGCTAGTTTACTAAATGTTTTTGTCCTGGAAAAGTATTCAATTGTTGAATGCTTTTTCTACATCTATGAAAAATACCAGGATTTTTATTTTTTATTGCATTAATGGGAGTATTGGATTGATTTTCTTGCATTCCTAGAATAAATCTCACTTGGCCATAATGTATAATGATTTTGTATATTGCTGCATTAGTTTTTAGTATGTCATTGAGAATTTTGCATCCATAATAATAAGGAACATTAGTTTCTTTTTTTTTTTTGGTTTTGATATTGAGGTAATAGTTGCTTCATGGAATATTTAGAAAGTTTTCTGATCTCTTCAGTTTTTTGGACTAATTATGTGGGTCGGCATTAATTCTTTAAATGTTTGGTAGAACTCAACCAGTGAATTTTGTACATTTCCACATTTGTCAGTTTTAAAAACAATGGGATAAAAGAAAATGTCATAGAGAAGAGATAAGGCCAACGTTTTTTCCTATTTCTGCAATTAAGAAGTTATATGATGCTTGGCAATTTAATTTTTCATGTATGTAATTTAGAGAAAAAAACACCAATTCTATCTATTTTCAAGCATTTAATATGGAAAATTAAGTAAAATTATGGGTAAAAAGCCTTCTGTAAACGGCAAATGTCATTTCTCTATACCTTGCTATATTTCTTGGCTATACCATGGACAGACTGGCAAAATTTCCAGTAAGTGTCTGAAAAACAAGCCCAGCACCTTAATCAACATCCCTGGGATATCACAGCCACCGTGGTGTGCATTGAACTAAAGTGAGCACCTATAGTAATATGTATTCAGCTTCTTTTCCTTCCCACTACTCTTTTTTCTAAATCCTATATTACAAAAAGTGAAAATCAGTGCTCCAGCCACTTCCTACCATGGTAATTCAATTGTCCTTATGAGAAAATCAAGCATGGCCTGGACATGCTTTTCACTTAAATTGTGCAGTTCAGATTAGTCCCCATAGTACTGTTTCCTGCTGTTTCCTGCTATGAAAACACAGCCAATCTCCAAATAACTGGTGTTTTTCTCCTAAAATGAACTATTTCCTACCTAGTAAATTACCTAAATAAGCTATTATATATTTATCTCTAAGCCCAAGTCTAACATTAAGTGGATTAATTTATTCATTTCTCTAATTTTAAGAAATTTAGTTCCTGTCTTAGTCACTAGGACTGTTAAAATAAAATGTTATCAACTTAAATGAAAAATATTTCTGTATTTTCTGTAGTTCTGTAGGTCTGTAAGTAAAAGTAGGGTGTTCACAGGGTTGAGTTCTTGGGAAGGACCATCATCCAAGTTTCAGACCGTCAATTACTTATTTACCCTCACATGGCAGAAAGACATCTGGCTGGCTCTCTGTTCTTTCCTTAGAAGAACCATAACCTCATTCATGAGAGATACGTGCTTATAACATAATTAGTTCCTGAAGCCATCACTTGCAAATACCATTACATTTGATTTAGTGTTTTCAATGTGTGGATTTGTGGGGGAGGGGGAGACAAACGTGATTCATTGATCTATGTGAACATAAAATAGCCATCGCTACTTCTCATATTCTGCTCTCCCAACTTCATCCTATAACCCATATCCTATCCACTCTACGTACTATAGGTCCTACAGCCTCTGTGAAAGGATTCATAGGATTTGGAGAATGGATGCTTAGAAAAGAAAGTAAAAAAGAAATATTTATGACAAAAAGGCAAACTTTACATATTTATCTCTAAGCCCAAGTCTAACATTAAGTGGATTAATTTATTCATTTCTCTAATGAACCCAGGATGAACTTCTGCAGGGCAAAGTAACCTGAATGACACAATGCCACAAAGGTACCTTTCCCTACCATACCTAAAGCTTCTGCTTCTATTTATTATGTTTCCTGAAATATTCAATAGCTACATTGCAGAAAATAAGAAACCTCTTCTTACAACACTAATAATTCTAGGAGAGTTATGGTTAACAATAACTCACATTTTAGTAAAAATAAATATTTCTTTTCTTCCAAGATCAACCTAAATTGTATCAGTAGTCTGTAAGGAATAAATACATTATTTAGGCAGGGGAAAGTACACTAGTATGTATATGGACTTAGGGAAATATGGTGATAATTATCACTTATTTAGGATGTTCTAGACAGAATTCCAAATGAATTATTTCCTTTTATGCTCTTGACAATTCTATGAATTAGGTACCATTATTTTCTTTATTGTATGGGTCAGAAAACTAAGGAAGATTAAGCAACTTGACTAAGAGATGTATCATCAAGACGTACAGTTAGATATACATGAACTTAGGTCTACCTTAATTCAGAGCCTGTGTTCCACACCTCTGTGATGACAGCCGCCTAAAAGGCCAAGGCCAGAGCATTAGGGTTTATGCAATGGATAAGGATAGAATGCAGAAATGTGGCACAATTCCTGACAACTCTGACTGATACTAAATATTGTTCTAATCCTAGATCTAGTAAAGGAGGAATAAATTCATCCTGGAAGCCCACATCCTACTTTCTTGAGATCAAGATATTAGATGAGCAAAATCCCAGTCCACCTCTTTTATCTAATAGGTTTTCATAAAACAAGCTGGGGGCTTAGGAACTTATAATGCTATGTAAGTAGATAATTACCATCTAAATGCAAATAGTCAATTTTAAAGTGATCCATTGGAAGAACAGTCATTCCAAGCTCAGATTCCTTTATCACCTATAAACACAAGTATATCGTGAAATTTTAAAACTAAATTATAATTAATTCTGACCTCCTTTTGTCATAGTTTTTAGAATCTGTGGTTTATGGCTACAATAAAATGACCTACTACTGACATTATAAAAAATTACTTATTGAATTTGGATTAAAATGAAACATGATTCTAGTAATTGAAAATTTTCTTACATCTAAAATTAGAATATTAGGTACTAACTATAACACAAAGTTGCTCTGAAATGACAGTTTTTCATTTGAATTAAATCTTGTGTTAAGGTTTTTTTTCTTTGAACATTTAAACTCTAAAAAAAATAGTATTTGTAATGAACAGAGGATAATAGTCTTATTCTTAACATGAACTCATCATATATGTTAATTTATGTCTGTTCTGATAAATTCCATACTTTTATTATCCCTATGCTGTTAAGACATTAACTACAATAAAGGGCACAGTGCCAATAAAATTTTGCAATGGATTTCATTATTAACATCATAAAAGTTTACTAAGCATCTATTGTGTAAAAGGCATAAGCAAAATATTCAAATACTCCACAAAGTGTTGGTCTCAATGAACTTACATTTTAAGAGGTACAATAGAATTTTATGAAAATAGAGATATTAATAATAATGCTGAGTAGAAGTACTATAAGCTGACACTAACTTCAAAAGATTTATCTGATACAGCATAAGATAAATGGAATAATATGATCTAATACACCTAAAGTACTTAAAAGAGCTTTTAAGAAATAATACTTAGCCGGGCGTGGTGGCGCACGCCTTTAATCCCAGCACTCAGGAGGCTGAGGTAGGCGGAGCATTGTGAGTTCGAGGCCGGCTTGGGCTACAACGCGAGCCCAAGGACGGCCTGAGCTACACAGTGCGACCCTGCCTCAAAAAACCAGGGCCGGGAGTTTGGTTCAGTGCCTTAAGCGCCTGCCCTGGCAGGTGCGAGGTTATGAGTTCAATCCCCGGTGCCGCAAAAAAAAAAAAAAAAAAAAAAAAAAAAAAGAAAGAAATAATACTTAGTATTAGTAAAATATTTAAATTTTATGAATTACTTAAATTTGTGTCTTTAAATACAAACTATGTTTTGATTTTAGCATTTTGGGTTAAAAGGGCTATTATATACATATAGCATTGCTAATTCACAAAGAATAGCTGGGTCATAAAAATCCCTCAAAATACTGAACATTGATTTTTTGCTGCAATATAGTCCAGTAATATTTTCAGAGGAAAAAAGTAAAAGAACTACCATGAGCTATTTTGAGTATTTGCTCAATACTTTATACATTAAAATCACATTAAAATATATATTTTATTTTCCATACCATTAGTTTCTGTTTCAAATTATAGAGATCCTTAAGAGATCCACTGACATCAGTTTTCTACTTTCATACTTCCTATCACTAGAAAAACTTTTCCATCTATAGTAACTTTTAAATATTCTACTTAATCTGTTGTGGACTGTAAAAGTAGATAACCACATTAAGCTAACCAAAAATTACTAAGTGAAGGCTTAAAAGACTAGCTTAATTAAAGCACCCGTGTGACATAGATTTAATACGCTGTATTTTGATTTAGAGCTTTTGCCCTTTCCAAAAAACATTCAACTGAGTTCAAGAAGCTTGAGATTGTCAGATAAATCAACTGCATATAAAGGAGATGTTAATGTCTCTTTTATGTGCTATAGTGGCTGAATTAACCTACAAAAATTAAGATGGTGCATCTTCCTTACTGTAACTGAATGCATGATGCCGTTATATATAGTTTAAGAATACTCATGCCAAACCTCATATCAGCCTATTTCCATCCAATAGTCAATCATAGATCAGAAAGGGAAGTACCACTCACTCCTCCTAAACTGAAGATTTATTTTTCTTTTCCTATCATAAGAAAGAAAGAAGCAACCTTCTTTCTCCCTCTCCTGAAAGAAATCTCCTTGAGTCCTTGCTCTAACCTGTTGTAAGGAAACTGGACTTTTCCAGGTTCTACATAAATCCAGTCTCCAGTTGTATAATTCAAAGATATGTCCAAGTTTGCAGTCCTCTTGCCTCCTTTAAATGTAAACACCCACTTCCAGAGTTAATCCAGCATCCTACCTTGAGGAATGTGGTGGTATTTTAATTTGCTTTGCTGTTTGAATTCTAGGGAATTCCATCTTGACTTCCTAGTTTTTTTGGGCTATCTACATCCATATACTCTGCTGTATTTACTAGATAACAAATCAGTGTTCCTTTTTATCTTTGTAGATGTTTTCCTTCCCCATGTAAATCCCACTTGTCAGCCATGTCCCTGTCAAATCTTGATCCTGATGTAATCTCCCTTCCCAGAGAACCAAGTTTCTTATACATATTTGAGCTCTGTGATTTAAGAATTCTCACAGCTATAGTTATAACTGCAGCCTGCAAGCATGCTGCTCTGATAATACAGCCCTAAGTCTGAAGGCAGAGTTGTATATAAAAGAATAGCATTTAAAATTAGGATTTCTTTTTATATACTGTATACTTAAGCATTTTAAAATATGCTAATTGCAAATTTTTTCTTGAACAAACAAACTATTAAAATGAAACACTCAAAAGCAAATATAGGGAAATTACTCAATTTTTTAAAAAGTATTGTTTCGTTTTATCTCACTTCCCTGTTTTAGTCTCTTAACAACACTTACCATTCATCATCTAAAATAAGCTTTTATTCCACTGTTTTTAAACTAAGTACAATTTGCATATAGTAAAAATTACCCAGAAATCAGAAAAGCATTTCTTCATACAAAATTATCTATAAGCTAACAAAATTCTAACAAACTGATTGAGAAAAGAGAAAATTTTGTTTGGCTTTCTTCCTCATTAAACACTATACAAAAAATCTGTAAAGACACTAAAAACTAAAACTGTAAAATTATTTAATGGATCTCATTCTTCCTCTTTAAGGGGAAGTAAGGTGTTGCAATAGCCTATGTAGGTAACCTCAAGTCACTTTGTAAACAAGGCATAGAGAGCATCCTTTATCCCATGAACCTCATCAATACATTTAGAATGCTGCCTTTTTCTTAAAAGACTTTTTAATAGTGGAAGGCATATGGTTGTGGAGGTCAGGAAAGACTGGTGTTTAAATTAATAACCTATTACTGACCTCTGAGAAGCAAAATGGAAATTAGTATCATTAATTTCATACAACTGGTATGAAGACTAAATAAGATATAACTATAATGTATTAGTTTCTAGTACAAATAAGGAGATTAAATGGTAGCTAACAGTTTATTATTACAATTACTATTAAGCTATCTGTATCATCCCAGGCAGAGGCACCATGATCTCCTCCAGACAAGTCTTGAATTTTACATAACCCTTTGTGAATGTCTTTCCTATTGTGCAGCTAGAAGAAGCAGTACCTTCCTGAAGAAGTGAAAAGACATTATAAAACTTTAGTTTGAACTCTAATGAATATCCAGAGAAAGATGATAATTGATTTCTCCCTCAGGCACTAAATACAAGATCTTTTGTTAGACTGGAGATTTTGTTCAATCTTCTCCTTGACCAGACATTGAATGAAGGAGGGAGTCAGGCAGGGATTTCTCTGGCTTCCCTTCTCAGTGTTTGACTTTAAGTGAAGGAGGGCATTGAAGGGGCTCCATAAACTGCTCTGGTCAACCAGATCTCTGACTCAACTTTCAGATATATTAGGACAAGAAATCTGGGAAGTAAAATTGCTCCTTGTTTCTCATAAGACAACTACTTTTATGTTTTCTCTTTTTCATTTAGATTCTCAGAGTAGGATTCTTTGAAATATGCTGCATTTTGCAAACTAAACAGAAGGAAGATCCTGAATTCTGGAGCATTTTTAATCATTTGTGCCTCAGGGACTGAGGTGCCTATAGTCATCCCTGGTTATATCAGTCCACCACAGTAGTCTCCATACCTCAAAGATAAATTGGTAGTTAAAGAGATATGGAGGAGGACAAAAACAAAGAGGCAAAAATGAAAGTTAACAGTAGGCTAAGCTACATTCCACCTAGAATTTTTAAATTCTTGCTTATTATCATCTATGTTTTCTCTCGTATTATTAAAAATTTGAGGAAATAATCCTTATCTCATTCCCCTTCACTTCCTCCAGAACATCTACCAAAGCACCCTATCGATAGTAAATAGTACATATGTATTAAGGTTTGTATCATGTATTTATACTCTCATTAAAACAGGTCTATCACAAGGAACAGTACGCCCTCTGTGGTCAGAAAGAATTTGATCAAGGACATGTAAAGGCTAGCTCTCCTTGTGGCAATGCTAAACCCACCAAGGTCCTTGTTTTCACAAGTGACAAAGTGAAATTTAATTATCTCCAGTTTAATTTAGAGTTCTAAAACAAAGAGAGGAAACAAGAAAGGAAAGGACAAGAAAAGGGCATCGGAGGTGTAACCAACCGTACACGTGAGAAAGTTACCCACAAGAGGGGCCTGGGGTTTAGTTCAGCAGCACAAGCGCCTGCCTGGTAAGCGCGAGGTCGTGAGTTCGATCCCTGGTACCAAAAAAAGAAAGAAAGAAAGGAAGGAAGGAAGGAAGGAAGGAAGGAAGGAAGGAAGGAAGGAAGGAAGAAAGAAAGTTACCCATGAGACCAGGAGACATGTCTTTCTCTCAACAGACTACTGAATCACATAAACTTAAGGAAACATACTTGCAATTTAATGGTTTCAATACACTGATTTGAGAGTTTGGAAATCAGTTACAGAATGGTGATGAAGTGAAAAGGATTCAGAAAGAGAATGAATTATTTTATGCTCAACTAAATGCCAGAAAGAGAATGTGAATGAACCATTATAAATCCTCAGTTCCCAGTGCCATTCTGTAAATTGGTCCTGTGTTGAGGTAATACATTTACACCTTTTATTTAGATTATAGTATGAAAAGTCTCCTTTTATTTACTAAAGTCTGAGCATGCTTTCAGATCCTAGTCTTTGTAATTCTTCAGGAAACACACCAAATCAGTTAATTAAAATGCAACGTATCAGTGGTGTATATTTGAATAGTTTAGAATTGTTATCTGCTGCTTCAGGAATAACACAGGAGAGTCTTTTCTAAAATGAAGATAATAAGAATCTTATCTTGCAGTAACAACCTCCAGTAATCAATTATGTTGCTACTGGTTGACAGTAGTAAAATCTTTTTCAATACAAAAATCTTTTTAAAAGACAGCACAGACCCTATCTGCCCATCAAATTTCTGCAAGCCCTAAATATTTCCATCTCTAAATGTTAAGTAATCTTTCTTTAGAATACCTTCCATGTATTTCAACACAGCATACTGATTTCTCCTTAATTAGTGAATCAATTAATTAAAAATAAAGCTCTACTGTTATAGACAGCTATGTTAGATTCCTATTATAGGCAGTCAGACAGAGCGGGACCCTTGAAAGAGCCAGTGTAGAAAACCAGATACCTTGCAACGATGAGGAAAAACAAACACCTACAGTTTTGGGCTAGATTTCAAGACAAAAAACAAAACAAATGCAGCCACACTCTAAAGATAAACATCAGGGATTCTAAATAGGTATCAATCATCTTGAGGAAGCCAGAAGAATCCCCTAACACATGACTTGCTTCCCCATTTGTTCCCATTTCATCAATGTTACCTGAGCAAATACACTCGTCCCACCTCATGTCTGCCTGCCTTGCAAGTTCCCATTTTTCCCCCACCTTGGACCTGCCTCTCCTCATGGTTTTGCTCTATAAAAATCCCTAGAAAAGGTTGGGTCCTCCGCAACCCACTTGGATCCCTTCTGTCTCTCTTGGACAGAAGCTTTCTTCCTCTCAATAAACATATTCTGCTTTTAACCTCCATTGTTCCTAAAATTCATTCTTCAATTTTAGAGAACCCAAACTCTTACCAGACATCTAGTAGGGTGGGAGTTTCACTTTTGTATATCACTACTATGTCCACTTGTTGAGGAAGCTAAAATAACTGATGTTTCTCAAAGGAATGCAATAACAGATGTTACTGTATGTATGATTTATTTGTAAAACTGTCATACAAAGAATATTATTTGATAAACACTTCACAGGAAATAACATAGGGGTAAGGTGTTTATTAGCCTGCTTTCACAATCTGAATCTGATTGTCTACCAATCTGTTTCCACAGGACTTGGGAGATACTTACACAGTATACAGCATTTCAACATAAACTAGGAGCAATAGGAGCTCCCCAGTTTGGAAAGGAAAATAGAGCACGCACTAAAAATAGAATCATTTTCCATTTAAAATTAGTCAAGAAGTCATTTCAATTTTTCAATAAAAATGTATTCAGACAAACTTTTAGTCTTGCCTTATCCATGCTCTAAAACATCTAGCCTGTATCTTATGACATATTTAGCATAAAGTGAAGCAAATCAAATCCATGTTCGAGGTTACAACATGGATACTTAGAAAGACTATAACATTTTAAGAGAAAAATTCAAGTCTAATAGACTTCAGAATCGGTCAAATTTTCAAAACAAAAGGGTTTAATACATTTTTGAGGCGGCCTGCTACAAATTTCACTTTCTGCAAAATATTAGAATGGTTTTTACTACATTGAAGTAACACCTTTTCTAATGTTTAAAGCACTTAGGACACAGAAAAAGAAAGAGAAATGACATAGTATTAAGATGTTATGGCTGAGTGAAGCTGAATTTTAAAAAAAAAGATGTTATGGACCATCCTATTGTAGCTCAATACTGGTGAATGCAGAACTAGTCACAAAAAATCTGCATATAGAATAGCATGAATTCCAAATTTATTCTTGAACCTATATAAAAATTACCTTTCCAATTTTTATTCCCCTCTCCCCAAAGAAAACCTGTCGCCTTTGTTTACAGATATACAGATCAAATTAAAAAGTTCTGTTATTCAGGTTAGTTACAAATGTACATTTTTTTTTATTTCATGATGTCTATGACAAGATACTGTGTAAAATCCATGTTTTGGGAGCATAATCTGAAATCTGTATCTAAAAAGCCACGTCTGTAACTAAATAAGGTAAGACTGAGTAGACAAAGTGATAAACAATCATCACAATGAATGATAATTTGCAATTAATGTAAAAGTAACACAATTTTCATCACAAGTCCATCACAAATATTACTTATTTGAGGATAATTAGAGGTCTCACAGGAATAAAATAATGCTGAAAGATAAATGATCTCAGGAAAATATATAGGTGAAAATGTCTGGCAATTAGCACAATTTTTAGCACTGATTTTTTGTGAACTCTGGAAATAACTGTGCTATCTGAATGGCCAATTTAAGTTTTGATTTCCCAGACTGGCACATGCACATACATGTACACAAAGACTTTCTTGGTGCCAATGTATTACCAGTGAACTGGTTTCATGACACATAAACTGTTTATAATTCCCCCAAATTATCTGTGATGTTCTATATCTCTATGTGTTTGCATATTATTTTTTGGTTGCCATGCTTTCACTTGCCCAAGTTTTAAATTCAAAAAACTGACTTAAACATTATAGCTACAGATATAGCTAATCTGTATCTCTCTTTTTTGAAGAATGTTCTAGTAGATTATCTACTTATGCATACCATTTGATCAAGATCTTCAGCAAGGGACTCTATTGATCACATTCATCTCTAATGTCAAGCACAATGTCTACTAATTAATAAATAATCAAAAATATTTGATGAATAAATGTTATAGAGTACACTCTCCTGCTGAGTAGGATGCTGTTGGATAACCTTCAAAGGCTCTTTGAAATCTAATGGAGCATGGACTTTGTATAATAGGACTGAAAACAGAAACCACATAATTCAAAAATTAATCCATAAAGAGGCAGCAGGTAAAAATAATGATGAAAATATCACTAATCATAGAGTGACTTGATACTAATCAAAAAGTAGTCTATTTATCCAAGCACAAAATTTTTTAATATTTCCTCCTCCTGCTTATATTAGAGTGTCACATAAAGTAGTTCTGAAAACCACTCAAAATTCTGAAAAATTACCTCGATTCCTTTGATTTTTCCAAATTATTTGAGAATAAAAATGTTATTTCCCAAATATTTTAGTAGTGTCTCTTACATGTAAAATTTAGGTAGTTTGCCTTTTCAAAGAAGAATGCTGATCCTACTATTGGTATAAAAATTTCAATAAACCAAGAAAGAGGAATGAGTATAAATTAACTGTCCATAGGTTCACGGTTTAGGCCCCACCAGCTTAAACATGGCAGTAAGGAGTGAGCACCTCAAACCCGGCAGTTCTAGCAAGTCCTATGCCTCTTAAATTCAAGTCAGGTTATAAACTATAGAAACAGTCACTTTAACAGACCATCAAATGCCAAGTTGGAGGAAAGGCAAAATATGTAGACTTTAACAGAGGAAGGATGGGAGAGCTACTATCAGTAAAAAAAAAAAAAAAAAAAAAAAAGTATAAATGTTATACAAGCTAAAGAAATGGATATCTTTTATAGAATACTCCTTTCATTCTGTTTCCAGCAAAAATGGGGCTGTTCACACTAATATTAAATATAATTAGGACCATGTGACCTTGGGACATTCCAAAAACCACCTCACAAGTAACATCATCGCATTACAATTAGAAAGCTGAATCCTTCTTATTCAGTTAACTGTTGTCCCTTTCCAGATAAAAGCAGTAAAAGCTCCAGGTAGTATGTATTTAAAGTAAATATTCAATGTGATATAAGTATTTTCCACCTTGGAAAAACTCAGTAATATCATAAATTATTAGAATGAATAAAGAAAAATTTATAGCAATGTCAAAAGCAATTTATCATTCCTAACATAATTGTTACTTTCAAAGGAACAAGGAAAATTTCTCCAAATGAGAAAAACTGGAGTCTTTTCAGAGGACTTATTGGAATATACATGCTAATTAAGGCAAAAAGAAAATAATGAGGAAGTAAATAAAAAGCATTGACTGTCAAGAAATGAATTAGAGTCTTGCTTTAGAAGACTACTAATGTCATGAAAGACAACCATGATTGTGGCTCAGATACAGATATTGTGGAAAATTACTGAGTTGTGAGAAATTTAATAATTGTTATTCTAATTCAAGTGTTTAATCAAACAATCTATAAAAAAGAACTGGGTCCTACAGCTACAAGGTGTGATAAAAATATAGTGAGTGTTTAAATTAAAAAATACAATTTTTATTACAGTAAAAGATGCATTGCTACTATTCCCTCTCAAAATACTCTCCATTTTAAACACTTATTCCATCACTTTTGCCAATTTCTGAAACAACTCTGGATGTCCTTTTTCGTGAGTGTTCTCTGACCTTTCCCTCAACATGGATACATTTTATTTATTTCACTATTAAACACACAAAATTCTTTCTTTTGTAGTGTGTTGATTTTCTCAAGCAGGCACCAAGCCTTTGAAGAAGAGGGATCACTGGAGTTAATGCTTCACATACTCAACTGTATCTCTGGACTTCATGCATAATGCCTGCTCCTCTTGTGTTTATATTCAATCAGCAAGCATTCAGTGAGGAAGTGACTCAAAGGAAGTAATCTGCCAGTACCTGTGGAACATTGTAAGAAGAAAAGGTACCATCTTTGTTCCCTAGAATAATAGCTTAGAATGAATAAAACATATGCTCAGCTAACTAAAGGAAATCCAGAACAGGCTAAATTAAATTAAGAGTCAGGAAGGAAAAGCTTTAACATTTTAGACATGAGAAAGTTAAATTCATTGGGGAATTCAAGATTAGCATTATGGAAGAGGTGGTACATTATCTTACTTATCTTTAGTATGCCCATGTTTGATGGCCTTCATTCCTTTCTCCTTCCTTTACTAATCATTTTCCTCATGTCACTTTCTGGTATTTTTATTTAGTTTGAGGGTTCCCCTAGCGAGAAATGGTTCTAGAAAGAATTTTTCCTCTCAAATGACTCTGACTCTGTCTCTTCGTTCTGTTTCATTTGCTACAGCCTAACACTCCATGCTATATTTCTAGTTAAAATCATCATTTTCCTATCAGTTTTCACTGTAGAAAACTGAATTCTTGTCTCAGATTAAAAGATTTGAGAGCACTTGTGGAACACTAATCTTGCTGTTTAACAACTATGTATACTAACTTTAATGTCTGTATGACATTATCAGTTAACACAATATAAAAATTGAATTCATTTAAACTGTATACTGCAATAATTAAAAGTAGTATAATATTATAATGTTACTCATACTTTCTTCCTAAAAATGTACTAGGCATTTCATATAATAATGCTCAAAATTTTGCTAAAAATGTATTACAGTTACATAAATTCATTTCCTATGGGGTATTCTGAGCTTTTCTTACAAGTACACTGTGAATCAACAAGGGAATATAGGATACCAATTTAAAAGTTTAACAAAAATTCTAGCTTTATTATTATTTGCTAATTTTGTTTCTTTTGGTTGCACTCTTATAAACAATTCTAGAAATGATAATTTGGAAAATACCAATACAGTGGAAAATACAACACTGTGGGAAGGAAACAGAAAACTCTGAAATTTTAGTTTTAGTATTAAGTAACTGCATTAAGTAGCTGTATGACTAAAGCTTCTGTGGACTATAATAATTTCCCTATTTATAACTGAGGAGATTAAATTAGATTATGTCTGATGTTCCTTCCAGTTCTAACCTTCTATGATTATATTTTCCCTGAATTAACCTAATTGTCCAGTAGCTTGGATTATATTCAGACATGAACAACTAATATTTTCACTTCCAACTGCATTTAGTTCTAGAAAAGGCACCTCCCTTTGAAATGTTGGAAGTCCTATAAAAACTTTATAAACATACAAAGCAAGGTTGTATGTACGCTCAATTACATGTGAACCTTAGCCATTTTGTAAAGGTCAAAGGTCAAATAAAATACAAATAATATAATTATCAGTCAGATACCTTAAGTAGTACTCAAAGATAGACATAACCTCAGTCAACCTCTGACTTCATGAATTATCATGCTTATTGGTTTTTTTTTATTAGAGGAAGTCCATTAAGAACCAGAAAGATTTTATAACCTGCTCACTCAAATTCACAAAACTATGGACTAAGTCTGCCCTCAGTGTAGCATTATTATTAAAACGTCTTATACATATGAAAAAGAATTACAATGAATATCAATTTATTCATCATCTACCTAAAATAGTAAAATGTTGCCAAAATGGAAGATGCTCCCCTAGGTACCTCCTTCCAGACTGCAATCTCTTCTCTCCTCAGAGAAAGCACTTGAAAACACAGTGTATGCTGTATGCTATGTAATTTATGTGGAAATGAGGCAGGAAGAATATAAATGCCATCACAGTGAAAGAGAATGGGTTGAAGTTCCTTCAGAACATTCCAGACTTTGCACTGCTCTTTGGATTTCAAGTATCTAACACGAGGATTAACTTTCTCACCACTAGAAATTGTCACACAGCAATCTTTTTTTCTTTCTTCCTTCTTCTTTTCTTCCTTTCTTTTTTCCTTCCTACTTCATTTTTGCATGATTTTTCTCCAAAAAAATAAATAAATAATCAATTTGACTTTCACACATCATTTCAGTTCATAATACCTGGAGGTGAAAGGTTTATAGATGCATCACCACGATCTAAGTGGGCAAGCTTTTACTGAAGTTTATTACATAATTTGTGGAGATGCTAAAGGCAAGATGTAGTGAGTGTGGGATGGAAGTTAACATTGTTCAAAATGGAACTTTGTATGACTGTAATTACTTAGATGATTGCCAACTGTGCACTTTACTTTTCACCAATAGCTCTACTTTCCAAAATGTTCTTGCAAGAATTTAATAAAGTCAAGATTTATAACAAGCTGCTAAAACTGGGGCAAAGGCTGAAGGGGAAGAAAGAGAACACATTGTTTGAACAAGCATTAAATTGTTTCCCAATGGCTAGGGCAAGATAAAATGTATGCTCTAAGATTTAAAATTTCCAGTGCACACAGACACAAAATAGTCCCTTAAGACTATACAACTCAATCCACAAGGGAAGCTCTCTGGACCCAGGCATGGAGATTTGATGCTCAACCTCATTTGACATTATCTGTAACTTTCCTGCTATTATTTCACAGAAAATTACATATGTCAAATTATGCATTTATTATCTTCAAAATTTTCTCCCAAAAGAATAAAATTTCTCTCTGGAGGGAAAAAAATTATATGATTTATAATGGAAGAATGGAAGAATGCAATATGCTTATGTTGATTAGAGATGTGATATTAAGATTTTATCAGGTCTGACACCCAAATGATAAAACCTAACCATGTTAATAGTCTCACAATTACTCATTCAATCATTCAATTCTTGTCTAGAAACACATTTAAAAAAAAGAATACTTAAGGATCATCATTCAGTTAGCTAGTAGTCTTCAGGATCTCTATATCATCTTCTCAAAGAAAA
Source organism: Dasyprocta punctata (assembly GCA_004363535.1). Classification (NCBI taxonomy): domain Eukaryota; kingdom Metazoa; phylum Chordata; class Mammalia; order Rodentia; family Dasyproctidae; genus Dasyprocta; species Dasyprocta punctata. The sequence goes on along the minus strand of RJWM01009831.1, from coordinate 22,787 downwards.
ATAAAATTTGCCTTATATATTACATATTGAAAGTATCCAAAGAAAGCAAAGTATTGCTGAAGGGGACTAAAGTGACATGATCTAACCATTAACATCCACTATGTTTTGTTCCGGTAATGATATCTTTTAAGTCCCACAATACTCAGAATAAAGCCTTCATTCTACCCAGGAAACCTGGTGATTCAATATTCACCTTTTGTTTTATGACTATGCTTAAATCTAAATTCGGTTGACAAGTGAGGAGACTTCTATATATACTTATTTCCATGCATATGGATTAAACAAAAGATATTTTCTTCTTTATTTTTAACCAGAAAAAAAATGCAATCATTCATTCATTCAAAAATGTTCATTGTGCACTTAGTATATTGCAAAAATTGTATTAGATACTGGAGATTAAATTATGAAAAAAATACATAGTTGTTATGCCCAGGGAGCTGCCTGTAGTACATGTTAAGATAAACTGAAATGATGCTCTAAGGGAGAGTACTGGCAATTTTACTAATCAAACTATTGAATGAGTAATGATGAAATTTAGATATGAATGATTAATGGGAGCTAACCAGCTAAAGAGTCAAGAAAAGATGTTTCAGAGAAGAAAACAGCATGTACAAGTGTTCTGGTGTGATGCAGGTGGTAAGGGACTTTGGGAGGGGATGGGAGAGAAGGAAAGGAAAGAAGGGGAGCAGGCTGTGTGGACAGCAATGAGCCTGCAAAGTAAATCAAGCAGAAGAACTCAGTCTTTGGAAAAGAAAAGGAAACAATGAAGTTAAGAAAACCAAAGAAACAAAGTATTTCAAGATGTAGAGGGCATTCAGTATAACAAAGACATCTGAATTCTCTCATTTGGTTATTCTGTACAGTGAATATACCAAAGCACAATTGCAAGTAAGGTTTTTGCATTGCAATTGCAGAGAAATGACTGGTGATAAATGTATCTATAGGCTGGCATTAATTGAGTAACACCAAAAAATATGTAAAATCTTGTCAGGAATGGGAAACAGTGAAACCTATGAAAAAATAGGCATCTTGGTTAATTTTCTCTTGTTGCTGAGACAAAATACCTGATGCTCAAAATCAGGGAAGGAAATGTTTATTTAGATTACAGTTTGTGGAAGCTTCAGTCCATACTCAGCTGGCTCCAAGGCAAGGTGGCATGGCTGAGGGGCAGCCACATGGTGGCCACAAGGAACAAGAGTGAAAAGGGGGAAAAAAGGGACTAAGCATGCCTCCTTCCTACCCTTGTACTGTATGCCGGCTACCCACCCCGGGCAGGTGTAGCACTCACACCACCAATCCCAGCACTAGAGAATGAACCAATCACAAATGCTAGACTCAGTTTCCCCCATGACTGCATGAGGCTTTGGGGGTGGGGGGGACATCTGAACAAACCACGACATTCCACCCCTGCCCCCACCAAAGACTCATGTACATCCTTTATACAAAAGACATTTAGTCCATCTCCAAGTGTTGCTAAAGTACTAACAATTTCAGCATTGCTAAGAAGTTCAAGTTCGAAGCCTGCACCAAGACCTATAGCAGACTCTTAGCTGCAATCCCCAGTACAAATAAAAACAAAGTTAAACACTTTCAATATTCAATGCACAAGATAAACATTACCATTCCAAAGGGTACAAATAGGGGGATACAAAGGAATGGGACCAAAAGAAGTCCAAAATCCAGTAGGGCAAACATTAAGTTCTGGAGTTTCATGCTCAGCATCTGAAGCAATCTGATTGTGAGCTCCAAAAGCCTTGAGGCACTCAATCCCCACAAGGGATTTAGCTCCCAGGGCTTCTCTCTTGGGCCCGTTCTGCTCACTCCTTGCAGCTTTCCTTAAATGATCCACACTCCTAGCATTATCAAACTTCTGGATTCTCCATTGTATCTTTGGCTTTACACTCACAGCTTCCAACACTGCCCTCTCAGGGGTGCACTGCCTGGCCTCCCAGGCCCTCTGCAATTGGGGTGGAAGCTGCCTTAACCTCAGAACTTGTGCATTCTCCATGCACCTAAAACCAGCACCACATAGATGCTGCCAAGGTCTGCTGCCAGTTGGAGCAATAGCCAGACTTTCCTCTCTCTTTGCTGTAGGGGTTGAGTGCCTGAGTCACTGAATACTCTGAATCTGATTGTGAGGAACAAATTCTCTATGTCATTGTTATTCTGGAACCTGATGAAGCTGCCACCATCATTCAGGAGCATGGCTCTCTGCAGCTTTCTTCTCCAAGCAAAGTCTTTCACTTTTATAGTTTTGAGGCCACAAAGCATGGGGACCCACTGCCTCTTGTTGTGATGCATTCAGGTAATCTTTTTTTATTTTTCTGTTCCTTCTCAGCAATCAAGATCTCAGCTCTACCTTTACAGTCCACAGCTTTCTGGCCAAACTCACAACATTTTAAATCATCTTTCTGGGCTCTTTGCTCTTGATTTGCAACATAAATCTAGCTAGAAGCCCCCAACAAAAGCCATGCCACCACCTCAACATTCAACTGCCTTCAAATTTCTTCTACCAGATTAATTAGTCCACCACCCTTAATCTTAGTCTCAGGCAAAGTCTCTGGACACGAGCAAAATGCAGACAAACTTTCTGCCAAGCAATAACATATTGTCTGGAGTCCAACAACCAATGTAGTCCTTTCCAGCAGAAACTTCCTGAGCCTGCTCTTTACCAACAGCTTTCTATCAGCCTTCTGGTCTCCTGAGCTCTAACCAGAATCTCCCATGCAGAACAGCCTACAGCATTCCAGCACCACTCTTTCAGGCAACATCTCTGAACCTTTCCAAACTCTTCCTACAAGCCATTCTCAAAGGCTCTTGAACCACATGGTCAGGTACAGTCACAGCAATGACCCCACTCCACTGATATCAAATTTTGTCTTCGTTACTTTTCTCTCTTTGCTGAGACAAAATATCTGATGTTAAAAATTAGGGAAGGAAAGGTTTATTTAGATTATAGTTTGTGGAGGTTTCAGTCCATACTCAGCTGGCTCCAAAGCAGGGTGGTATGGCTGAAGGGCAGCTGTTCATGGTGGCCACAAGGAACAAGAGGGAAAAGGGGGAAAAATGGGGCTAAGCATGCCTCCTTCCCTCCTTTATACTGTATGCCGCCTACCCACCCCGTGGTGGGTGCAGCACTCACACCACCAATCCCAGTTCTAGACAAAGAACGAATCACAAATGCTAGACTCAGTTGCCTCCATGACTGCATGAGGCTTTGAAGGAGACATTTAAACAAACACAACAATAGGTGACTTCTGACTATGGCCAAAATAGCAGTCCTCAGGTAAGAGAGAGAGGAAAACTATTCCTCAATGTTGTGCTTACAAATAATTACAAAAATATCATATCAGTAGCATATGTTCATTTAAACTACTATATAAATTGCTTCATAATTATTCTTTGTTTTTGTACCATTATTCTCTAGAATAAGAGGAACAGCCCTAAAGTAGGAATCAATGAACATAAATCCCACTTTCAATGGGATACACAAATACTCTACACAAATGCAACTTAGTACATCATTATATGCACTAAGCCAAAATGCTTATACTTATAAATGTTATTGTAGCACACAGAATGTGTGCTGACAAGAATATGTCTATTACATACACACACACTCAGTCTTTAGAAATAATTACTGAGATTATGAAGGGAAAAACTACTTGCATGTGCTATATAGTTCTTATGCTATGCATCTTCCTCTACTTGTTCATAGAAGAGCCCCCAATGTTAAGTAGGCATATTGTCAATCAGAAAGAACAATATTTTATAGGTTCTCTTATGGCTAAATGAAGATTCATGCTAAATTCTGGCCAATGGATGTAAGTTGAAAAGTCATGTTAAATGTCTCCATATGAGTGAAAGTGTCCTTAAAGTAAAAAATATCTATTTCTTCTGTCATTTCCTGGAAATCAAGTAGACAGCATAGACCATGAGGCAGAATCTATATGTGGGAAGTGGAGCAAAAGGACTAAAGTTATTCAGGTTCCTAGCACAGAAATACCAACTCTGGATGTCCCATGTATTTATTCCTATGAAACAAGTAAACTTCTGTCTTAGTGTCTTTTGTTACTCACCAGAAAAGCTCATCCTACCTGGATATTCTCTATCTCTCTGTCTCTCTGAATCTGTCTCTGTCTCTGTCTCTCTTTGTGTCTGTCTCTCTCCCTCTCTGCTTTCCTCTGTCTCTTTTTCTTTCATATATGTACATATATCTATATGTATATAAACATATAATGTATATCTATATGTATATGTCCAAATTTATAAACAAATAAATATATAAAGATGTTAATAAATATATACATCAATATTTGTATCCACTTTATTTGAAGTAAAACTCTCTAATGGACAAAAACTACAAACATGAAATGGTCCAAAAGGACTACAGTACTGCTTTTTCCAATATAATTCCTTCAGTATGAGCTCTTGTGTGTTTAAAAAGACCCAAAACATCACATAGGTGGAGGATCAAAGAAGGACAAATCAGACAAAAAGTAAAATGACAAAAAATGAACACTTGATCATGTAACAGATTCTCATGAATTTCTGAAGATAGCATAGACTCTTGGTTTTCTGATCTCTGATGTTCCTAAATCCAGCCTGTCAAATCTCAAGCATTTCAAAATCTATTGCTACCATCTCATAGCTCACTTTGCCAGCAAGGAAAAATCCAGTACAGATACATTTATTACAGGACCTTTGAAACCTGAAGAGTTTTAGAGCAAAATGAAATGTGATTTATTTTGCTCAAGCACTAAAGTTGTTGAGGGTCACTTTTATTATTTTAAAATCTCTTGAGACGTCTGCACAACTATTATGTCTTGTTTTTTCCATCTCCTGTCAAGTAAAATTCCAGGCATTTTACAGTATTCACCAATAACATGTAATACACGTGCATGGCTTTACATATTGTTTCAAAGTGTCTAAAATGTAGAAGCCTATATTACAATGAAAGCTCCTGCCGTGTGACAGAGTATATTAAATTTTGGCATTATACAATTTAATGATTTTTAGAGGATTTTTCATGCTGATTTTAAAATTTCTAATAGAAAAGCAGTTACCAAAAAAGCTACAAGCTTGGGTAAACTTCTGTAGTAACAGTACATCTGACACATACACAAAAACCTGTCAGGGTTCTGACTCTCCTTTGCTAAAATGATGCACCTCCAAATACATGCCAATAGAGTATATGGTATAATATACTCTAATATCATAACCTATTTTATTAACTTCTTCTGCTATATTAATTAATTTACAAAATTTCACCTGATTTTTATTACCCATTAAATGTGCCGCAATATGTTTTTCTTCCTTTAAGGCTAAGGTTTACTTTATAGATAAATTTATTATCTATATTCAATAAATGTACTCCATTAAACCCAACTCCACTAAATGTTTCCTAGTCTTAAATTCATTAGTGACTGTATAACCAGCTACTAGTCCTGTCTAAATTGCATAACTTCTTCTTTATTATGACATTTCATCTCACCCTCTATACCGGTATGGCAAACCTATGGCACATGTGCTACAGCGAGCTGCTTCCTATCACTGAAAGCTCTGAAAGGTTTGCCATCACTGAACTAATGCCCAGATGACATAAGTAATACAGCCCTTTCTTGTTCTGATGAGACTCTCTAGAGTAGTTTTTCTGGCTCTTTGGGTGGATTTACTCCTTCCACCTGAATCTTGAGTGCTCTGGAAGGCTCGGGCAAAACCGTTAATATACTGTGCTATACTCATGCTCTGGGAAGTGTAAGATTCTAAATTCCTCCTGTAAAAGATGTTTCATAACTAATCTCCCACACTTCACTGTATTTCTTGCTGGTTACAGAACAGTAACAGTTGGCTATTATGGTATCCAAATATTTTTCGCACAAAACTTTGTGTAGGTGAGTCACCCAGCATATCACTACAATTGTCACAGACCTTTGTACTGTAAAAACACTGCAAAAAACTTAATACAAAGGACATTAGGCTTCTGATCAAGACTGTTCTTTAAGCCTAGAAAAACACTGAAGTTCCATTATATGGTAACGATGACAAAATAAAAGAAATATCATGACACTGGAACCCGTTAAAGAACATTTGGGTTGCTTTTAGGTTTGAGAAGTTAATAAAACTATTGAAAACATTCCTGCAAAACTATTTTTATAAACATTGTATTTATTTCCCTTAGAAATATGCCCAATAATGAAAGTGGAAAGTCGTAAGGTAGGAAAGTATGATAGCTCTACTAATGATTGCCAGTTTTTGCAAAGTCATTGTACCCATTACATACCCACTAGCAATGTTTGAGGGTTCCATTTGTTCATCCTTGCCTACCAGCAGTGCTCTTTTTCTTTCTAATGAAAGTCATTCTATAGTGATAGGTTATTGTGGTTTTTAATTTCCACTTCCTTGATGACAACAATATATAGTACGTTTTTCAGCATGTTTCGCACACACAAAAATGTCTGGTCAAGATGTCTACCCATATTCAATTGGGTTATTCTTTTATTGGTTCCAAGAAATCTTAATGTACTCTAGATAAAGTTGTTTATCAAATATATATTTCAAATTTTTATTAACTGAATATGGATGATCTTTTCATTGTCTGCCTTATGGGATGAACAATATTTAATTTTCACTACATTTAATTTTTAAGTACTTTTTAAAGTTTTAGTTTATGAAGTCCTGTTAAGAAATCTTTACCTTTCCAAAAATTATGTTTTGTGATTTGTCTGGAAGCTTAATAATTTTTACTTTTATATTTATGTATATGAATTGTGAATTGTTAATTATTGTTTTTTAATGAGGTTGATGACAAGGTTCAGTTTTTTCCTTATAAATACTGAGACACTATAATACTATTTAATGTAAAGCTCTTTTGCTCTTTATTGAATTGCTTTGTGCCTTTGTCAAAAATAAAAGGTATGTTTGGGGGCTGGGTATGTAGCCCAGTGATAGAGTACTTTCTTGGAATGTACAAGACCCTGGATTTGATCCCTGGCACCACAAAAATAATACATACATACATACATACATACATATGTATGTATGTTTGGATTTATTTCTAAATTATATCTTTCCATTGAACTATTTATCAGTTATTAAGCCAGAATTATACTGCGTCAATTATTGTTACCTTATAATTAGCCTTGAGTCTGGTATGCCTTTCAACTTTATTTTTTTCTGGTCTCCTCCTCCTCCTCCTCCTCCTCCTCCTCTTCTTCTTCTTCTTTTTCTTCTTCTTTTTTCTGACACAGGGTCTCACTACATAGTCCAGGCTGCCTTTGAACTTGCTTATATAGCACTAGCTGGCCTCAAACTCACAGTGATCCTCCTGCCTCAGTCTCATGACTGCTGGAGCTACAGGTGTGCACCACCACACCCAGCTATCTTGGCTATTGTAGCCATTTTACATTTTCACCTAAATTTCACAATCATTAACTTCTCCAGAAAGATAATCAGACTTCTACTGGACTGCACCACAGCTATAAATAAATGAGGAGAAAACACAAAGAAATAATGTCTTTAAATTCACAACACAGTATATTTCATCATTTATTTAAGTCTTCCTTAATTTCTCTTAGCAGAATTTTGTAGTTATGAGTGAACACTTTATATTAAATTTCTTCCTAAATATATATATTTTTCATACTTCCCAGATATTATGTGATGTTATTACATATGTTGTTTTAAAATTGTGTATCTACTGTCATTTATTCCACTTTCCAAATGATTTGCTTATAGCATGTAGATTTATCTATGATAATGCAGTAATCGTAACTATAATTTTAGGGTCATTTCACTCTGATGAATGCCATTTGCCAAAGTGAAATGCCAGAGTTAAGGCTACATTTTAGATTTCTAATATATTTGCTGTCATCATCCTAGTCAGAGTTTAATAATTGATACAAATTTACTTTCCAAAGGATTTTTTGTTGCCTTAGTCCTAACATGTCTGCCTCCTCTTACTTTTGATCTAACAATTTATATCAAGTTATCTAGTCCCAGCACTCTTCCTTCCCAGAGTTCCCAAGTTTATTGGATATCTTTACTTCTTCAGAAAAAATGTTCCAAAATTTAGTTTTATGTCATATTTCCTGACTTTAATAAATAATGCTCAAAAAATCCTTTTATATTCTCTTCTATGAATGAAGGTTCAAAACATCAGTGTAAAAATATGTTTAAGTGTGGTGATGATCTTGAAATAACAATTATCAAATAGAAAGTTGGAAGCTGGTAAAACATATATTCAATAAACTTTGATTAAACCTATTATTATATACAAGATGATGCTTAAAGGCCTTTCAACTCCAAAAATTAAGGATACTAGAAGCAATTATTAAATAAAATAATTGTATTTAGCTCACCAGTCCATTATTTGGATTTAGAGACTAGAAAATCAGGGAAAATTTGTTTCTTTTAGAAGATATTAACAACAAAAAGTTTCTTGCAAAGGAAGGTACTCACTCATCAACTTCTTCTTTCTAGAAAATATCAGAAAAAAATTCAAGGGGATCATGAAAGGGATATGTGTTTTTGACATTTTTAGTATACAAACGAAAATCAGATAAATAATCTTACAAGATCACTACTAAAGATCAGTGTAGCCCCAGGGAAATTTCATCACACATAGGACAAAATTCTACACCAGAAAGGCTTTTGACAGTGGCAAACACCACATAGTTATTTAACTCAACCAAAGGTATACTGGCTAAAAACATTTAGTTGAACTCAAAATGTACAAATTTTCACAGAATAAAAAGTATTTGCTGTTTGAAAAAAGAGAAAATTTCTTCAATTTTGGAAATAAAAAATAATTTTGCTTGTTTTATTATTTCTATAACATAATACCCCAAGCCAAATATAAAAAACACATATCTTGAAATATAAAATTATAGATTACTATATGAGCTTAAAAAATACTTAAAAAATATATGGTGTGATCGTCCAAGCTGTGACCCACATTCAGGAAGCTTTAAAGTTACCAACTCTTCCTAATAACCAGTGAAAACCTAAACAAACAGAAAAACCAATAAGTCTTCTTAGATTCATAAGACAAGTGATATCACAGGGCAAATTGCTGCCCCAAAACTAAAGAGACAGAAGGCAGACAGAGAATCACAACTTTACAGAGCAAAAGCTCCTTAGTAAACAGTGCCAGGAAGGGAAAACCTGAAAAGTAAATGACAAATTTCTGGAGCATCAATGTGGAAAACTTTGAGAAATTAAAAATTTCCAGGTGACCTAGTCATACAGTGGCTTACACACTTCAGAGAGTTTCACTTTTGGTAACTCTACAAAGTGCTTATGCTGAATGTTGATGAAAATCCCTCATGATTCCAGCAGAGGAACTGGAAAACAACCGTTTTGAAATGTACCATAGCATTCTACTCTTCATAACAGAATCTTCCCTCAGGAGAAACAACCAGAGGTTAGCCTGCTAAGATTTTATTAGAACTTAAATGACCTAAGAAAAGAGAAATACTCAAACTCCATCAATTCATATCTTCCACCTGAAGGAAAGGAAACAACCCACAAAGCAAAAAGAATGAAGCAAGGATAGTTATCAAGAAGAAAGATAGGCACTACACAAAGCTAAAAGAGTTAATCCTTCAAAAAGACATAACAATCTTTAAAATATGTACATCTACCAAAACTATTCAAAACACTCAAAACAAAAATTGAAAAACAAACTACAAAGAGAAATAGATAAATCTATTATTACAACTGGAGATGTCAATACACTTCTATTAAAAAAGAAATGGCCATGATTAATTTAGTAAACACATAATTGAACTCAACATTATCACAATCAAGTGGGTATAATAGACATTTATGGATTATTTAATCCAATGATAGCAGATTATAAATTTTTCTTAATTTCACAAGGAACAGTCACCAAAATAAACCACATTCTGACAAAGAAGCACACCTTAACGAATTGAAAAAAGAAATCTTACAATGTTGGCTCTCAAACTACAGTGGAATTAAACTATAAATTTATAACAAATACTGCTGGAAAATTCCAAAATACACAAAGATTAAACAACACATTTCTAAATAATGAATGTGAAAGAAGAAATCTGAAAAAATTAAGTATTTTTAACTAAAAGACATGAAAACATAACATTAAAATTTGTGTGATGCAGGAAAAATAGTGCTTAGAGGACAATTAATAGCACTAAATGAATGTTTTAAAAAAGGAGAAAGGTATAAAATCAACCAACTAAGCACCAACTTTAGAAAACAAAAGAGCAAAGTAAATAAAACAAAATAAACAATAAATTTGCATACAGCACAATGAAATTGAAATAATATATAGACAGAGAAACATAAACAGAACCAAATAAAATTTTTTTGAGACATGTATTTCAGTCTGTCCTTGACCTCACTATGTAGCTCAGGCTGGCCTCAAACTCATGGTGATTCTGCTGCCCTCACCTCCCAAGCTCTGGGATTAAAAATTTGTTCTTATAGAAGATGAAAACATTAGCTTCTAGTCATACTAAAAAAGAAAAAAGAACAAGACTATCACTATCACTACAGATCCTGTGGATGTTATACAATAAAAAAAGAATATTATGAATAACTTTATGCCCACAAATTTGACAACCTAGATGAAACAAACTGATTCCTTGAAGATGTAACTTGACAAAATTTACACAAGAAAAACAAAAGACACTCTGAACAGGCTTTCATTGGTTAAAGAAATTGAATCAATAATTAACAACCTTCTAAAACAGAAAAAAACAGTCCTGGATGTGTTCACTGGTGATTTATATGAAACATAAGAATGTAGCATTTTCTACAATCTAGTTCAGAATACAGAAGCAAAGAAAATACCACCAAACTCATTTTAATTCCCATTTCACTGTAACAAAAAAATCAGACAAGAACATTAACTACAGACCAATATCTTTCATAAGCACCAATATCTTTCATAGACACAAACTTTCTCAACAAAATCTTAGCAAGTAATGGATAAAAATAATCATATGACATGATCAAGTGGGGCCTATTCCAAGCATGCAAGCTAGTTTACTATTTGAAAAATAATCAATGCAATCTATCATATCTATAGGTGAAAAATAGAAACATTCCTATGATCATTTCAAGAGATGCAGAAAAAATATTTGAAAAACCCAACACCTATTCATCAGTGAGCTAGAAATAGAACTTCCTCAATCTGATTAAAAAATATGTACAAAGTCCTGCACCTAGTATCATGCCTAATAGTGAGAAACTAGAAACTTTCCATTGACTATCAGGAACAAGATGAGAAAGTCCTCTCTCATCACTATTTTTCTATAGATTGTGAAAATTCTAGCTAACAAAATAACGCAAGGAAAGAAAATAAAACACAAAATTATTGGTAAGAAAAAGATCAAATTCTCTGTTCAGAGATGCCATGATCATCTATGAAGATCCAAAAGAACTGATACTCCAGTAACAAGGTTGTAAAATAAAAGGTTAATATACAAAAGTCATTGCTTCCTTATATACCAATAAACCAAGGATATTGTTTATTCATAGAAATAAATAAGTGCAATTTGAAAATAAAAGCAGTATCATTTACACTGGTCCTCAAAAGCATGAAATACTTAAACATAACTCTAACAAAATATATATAAGATCAATGAGCACCATAAAATTCTGATAAACTAAATCAAACAACTAAATGAATGAAGAGATATTCATTGTTCATAGATAGATCCGATATTATCAAGATGTCAGCTTCTCTTCTCTTAATGTGTAGAATTAATGAAATATCAATCATTATCCCCGCAAGTTATTTTTGTGAATATGAATTAATTAATTCTTAAGTTTATGTGGAGAGGCAAAAGGCCCAGACTATTCAACAAAATTTTGATGGAGGGCTGACACTAGCTAACTGCAAGAATTACTAAAGAGCTACAATAATCAAGTGAGAGTGGTAATGGTGAAAGAATACATAGATCAATGAGACAGAATATTGAACTTAGAAATAGACCTACATTAATACAATCATTTGTGTTTTGATAAAGAAAAAAAGGCAATACAATGGAAAAAAGGTAGTTGTCTTAATAAATAGTGTTGAAACAAGTGGACATCAACTTCCAAAATGAATCTAGACACACATACACCTTACATCCTTCATATCATTTAATGCAAAAGGATCATACACCTGAATGCAAAATACAAAACTATAAAATTCCTCAGAGATAGTATAGGAGAAAATCAAGTCCAAGGTGCTTTTTTGGTCCTTTTCATTTTTCACCTTACACTTTTTTAAATTTTGTTTTATTAGTACATGTTATTTTATTACTACAATGTAATACATGAAGTTTACAATTGTCTCAGGGAGTAGGTACGTGTACATAATACATCCTGATTACTTCCCCTTCCCCCGCATCCACATTCCTCCCTCTGCCACCAGATCCCTTTTCTGTATTTTCAGTATTATTATCACTATTATATTATTTTTAGTTATGTTTATGACATATGTTTACATTCATTGAGGTATTTGGTTCATGTACCTGACACATCTTAAATCTTTTTACTCTCCCTCCCCACCTCCATTTCTTGGATGCTTTCCCACTTGCAAAAGATCTTTCTAATGTTTCTTTCTATCAATCCTTTATTTTGTTCTTTACTTCTACTTTGTCTTATCTCAAATAAGAGATACTATATGGTATTTAAATTTATGTGTCTGTTTTATTTCACTTAACGTTATATTTTCCAGGCATATCCATTTTCATACAAATGTCTCAAATTTACCCTTCTTTATAGCTAAGTAGTATTTCACTATATATAGATAGCACAACTTCTTTAGCCATTTGTTTGTCAATAGACATACAAGCTGCTTCCAGGATTTATCTATTATGAGTTGTGCTGCTATAAACATTGGTATGCATGTGTCACTACAATACACTGTCTTTAGCCACTTTGGGAGGATACCTAGAAGGAGAATAGCTGGGTCAAATGGGAATTCCAATTCTAGTTCTTTGAGAAATTGTTGTACTGATTTCTATAACAGCTATAAAATTCACATCCCCACCAACAATGTACAAAGGTTCTTTTTTCACAATAGCCATGACATTTGTTATTTGATTTTTCACTGCTGGGGATCAAATTCAGGGTTTAACACATGCTAGGCAAGTACTCTACCACTGAGTCACACACCCACTACCCTGGTGATAATTTTTTAGATACAGCATCAAAGGTAATATCCATAAAGAAAAAAATATTAATTACAGTTCATTAAAACTAGAAATTTACATTCCACAAAAGATTGCTCAGAGAATGAAAGGACAAGCCACAGGTTGGGAGCAAATATTTGCATTATACATATATGTTAAAGAACAGTTATTAAAAATGTACAAAGAGCTCTTAAATCTCAACAGTAGGAAAATATAAAATCCAATTAAAAATTGCCTAGTAATTTTAATAGCTACTTCTGAGTAGCACACAGATAGCAATTAGCTATATAGAGTTTCTATATCATATGTCATCAAGAAAATGAAGTACCACTACATGGCTAGCAGAAAGGCCTAAGTCAAGAATACTCACAACACCAAATGCCAGCAAGGATATGGAGCAATAAGAATATCATCCATTCTGCTGGGAATGAGAAGCAATATGGCCATTTTGAAAGACAGTTTGGCAGTTTCTCGCAAAGTTAAATATATTCTTGCCATGTGACCCAGCAATTAAGCTCCTTGGTATTTAGCCAAATAAGTTGAAAACATGCTTCCACAAATGCCTGCACATGGATGTTTAAAAAAGCTTTGTGCAAAATTCCAAACCTGGAAAGCAACAAAATATCCTTTCATAGGTGAATGGAAAAACTGTGGAATACCTAGAACAATCAGGTAATGAAAAGATCAGGAGGAACCTTACAGGCCTATTATCTATGAAAGAAGCCAATCTGAAAAGTGTACATATTGTATGATTCCAACTAGGCAGCATTCTGGAAAAGGCAAAAAAGGAGACAGGAAAATGATTATTGATTATAAAGGATTAAGAGATAAGGAAGGATGGAGAAGGGGGACATATACCATTTCTAGGACAGTAAAAATACCATTTGGCACTTGTGGTGGGCACATGTCTTTATATATCTATCCAAATCCATACAAAATACAATACCAAGAATGTAGACTACAGACTTTGGGGAAGAATATGTCAATGCAGATTTACCAGTTATAACAAATGCACCCTTCTGGTGAAGCACGTTGATAATGGGAGAAGCTATGATACCTGACAATAAAGAGGACTTGAAACTACTCTGTACCTTCCACTCAACTTTTTCTGTGAACCAGACAGCTCTTAAAAAATAAAATCAACTTAAAAATGCATCATCATATATTTAATGTTTTGAACACTTTACTATATGCAAATTATAACTTGATAAAAATTAAAATAGAAAAAATGGTAAAGCTATACACACAGAAAACATTCTGCTATAAAGCCTCCAAAAGTAAAAAATATTTTTCAAGAAGACAGAAAAACATATAATTTTAAAAACAATCAAACAAAAACACCAGAACGAGTTATGGCAAAGACATCAAACCATGTAATGAAAAGCTCATTCATTCAAAATACATTTTAAAAGAATATTAAACTTTACTGCATTTTCACAAAGCTTAAGAACAATAAAAATCTAGAATATATTGTTAAATGTGAAAGTGGAAATATCCTACTTGTGGAAAATTTAGTAGCAGCCTAACACATGCTGTTTCCACAGAGAGAGAGAAATAGAACAAGTGTGGGTGAATTTCATGTATTGTAAATTAATTCAGACATAATTAAAGCACTTGGGTTTTGTCTATATAATGTCCAAAACAACAGTTACAGAGAAAAAATTCAAGCAACCAATGGAGCTATCTATCCTTTGTTTAAAATATTTTCTTCATAGAATTGAAATAAAGTGCTTATACTCATCTCTTTAAGTACAGAATAACTGGTGTAAGTATTTGTAAGAAACTATTTTAATAATCTGGTAAAACATCAACCCCAAAAAAGTGATCATGTACCAAATTTTTCACATTAATAATGAAGGAGTTTCATAGACATCTATCTTGTAGCTGCTAGATTAAGAAATTATGATTTATTTAGTCAATCAATCTGTGGTATCTGGCAAATGCTAAGATGTTTCACTAAAACAAACATAACTATTAATCTGTAAATCATCATTGCATGGCCTCAAATAACAAGAAACAAATTAAAAATAAATTTCCTTAACCACACCATCTAAAAACTAAAATATCTCTGATGAGAAGTTTCCTCTTTTAAATACTTTTTAAGAACATTTTCTAAGAAAACATTTCTAGTTTTTCTACATTATTCTAGACCCCTATGTAAATCCCAGTACATTTTAGGAAAATATAAGAAACTTTTTAAAAATCATCAATGAAAAATGTTATTGTTTTTCTGACTCTTAATCAAAAATTACAAGTAAGATTTTCCTCAAAATCTATTATTCTTCTGAAGAAAAAGTGGAAATTTTAGCATTAAAAAAAATAACTATTCCTGATACTGTGGGATTAGGGACTTTTCAAACAAAAGAAGTAAATTCTAAAAATCAAACAGAAGAAATGTCTAAAAAGAAAGGAGATGCCACTGTTTCTTGTAAGTATGAGACTGAGACGCTTTGTACTTAGAATGTGGCCTTTAGACCTCCGGAAGTCCCTGAAATCATTTCAGTGAATCAATAAGGTCAGAACTCTTTTCATAAAAACACTATAATATTATCTGCCTTTTCCACCATACTGACATTTTCAAGGATAATACAAAAGTAGGTGAGTAAAACTGCTGGTACCTTAGCACAAACCAAGGCAGTGGCCCCAAACCACATCAGAAGTCCAATAGCACCAGTTTTCTGTCAACTTTGTGAAAACACACATATGTCTTTTCATTATGAACTTATGTCCCACAGATTAATCAGATATAAGAGCTCTAATTCAGCTTTAAACATGTGTTCAATGATTCACTCTGTCCTCAAACTGATTGCATTCAGAGACTAAACTAAAACGTGAAAAATAAATCTATAAAATATTAAGCAGATATGATAAATGAATAGGAAAATACTAAATGAAGATTAAACATTATTATATATCTTGAAATGATTTCAAAAATTATTGCCACTTTATAAAGTTTTTCACAGACAGTCAATTTCATTCCACTGCTCTCTAATGCCGTCTGGCTACATCCAATTTTTTCAGTTCAATTGCACGGCCTCTCTATCTTGATTCAATTTAACTCTGACCCTTACTGAAGTATTCTGGAGAAACAATGATTTGAAGTTTCTTTGTATTGCATTTCAGCTTTACACATCCTACCACGGATTATATTGCACCAAAACATAAAAGCAAGACTACCAACAACTTTACAGAATTTTTCTCTCATTCTAACAAATTTCAATTTACCACGCTAAAGAATTATTTGTGTTCTCCTAATCAATTTTGATTTAGAAGAACTAAACTTCCTTCTGAAGCAACACAGTGAGTTTTTGGTCAAAACTCATTTAAAGCCAGCATAGTCCTCAGGTCCTGGTTGAAACTGCAACTACTCAAAGAAAAGTTACATGTTTGAAATCATTATCTAGTTTGGAATTGATGCATATCACAAAACACAGATTCATGATCTTTTACATAAAATTTCTAAATATCTATTGTCACTTAAATAGAGCAAAGAAGATTGTCAAGGCAGTTAAATTGCTAAATAACAAAGGGATTTCTGTGAAGTATTATTATCTCCCTTTTATGTTTTTTGTGGCTGTTGTTGTTTTATTTTTTTCTTTCTGTCTTTTTGAGAAAGAATTTCACAACACAGTTCAGACTGGCCTTGAACTTACTTTGTAGCCGAGGCTGGCCTCGAACTTGCAGTGATCCTCCTCCCTCAGACTCCTGAGTGCTGGGATTACAGGCATGTACCACTATGACTGGCCTCCCTTTTAGAATTTTGTTTTAGATTTTTGAGACAAAGTCTCACTATAATTCAGATTGGCCTTGTGTTTACTGTGCAGCCCAGGCTGGCCTGGAACGTGCAGGGCCCCCCCCCCCCGCATCAGACACTGAAGTGTTTGGGATCACAGTCATGCGCCACCATGCCCAGCTGTATTATTTCCCTTTAATTCACCATCAGAGTGTTTTATGTCACTATTGGGTAAAATTATCTGTAATTGCTTTCAAGCCTTCTTGTGAGAATCCTCAAACACAGCACCCCATAATTCTCAGCTAATAATATAAAAATGGCATAGATGATAGAAAATATTTTTAGAACACAAGAGGCATTTTCCCAATACAGTTTCTAAGCTTTTGTTAAATTACCAACTGAGGTTGAATAAAAGAAACTGAAGTAACCAGAATTATATTCCACTTCACTGAACAAAAAAGTACCTGGTCTCTCCTAGCTAACATAGTTCAACCTAAGATTCTTTCTAAACAACCAAACTTACTCGATAACAGCTATGGAGCCAGAGCTATTGACAATAATAGGTTTTCAAAATAAGGATGATGTTTGAAGATAACAAGAGGCATTATGGCATGATTTCCTATTGTCTTGTTTTGAAGTCTTGTGTCGTGTGCACTGTTTTGTTTTGATTGGCTCTATTTTGTTTTGTTTTATTTAGTCTTCTTCTCTTCAAAATAAGCAAAAATAAATAAATAAATAAATAAATAAATAAGGACAGTGAAGATGCCTGATATGTATTTCTCATTCAACCCACAGTTTTTTCCAAGCAAAGGAGAGGCTGTTGTTCTACAATAAAGACTGGAACACACATGAGACTTAGCCTGCATCATATTCAAAACGGAGATGAGTAACATCCTGGAAGTGTTTCTCACAAGTTTTCCCTATTTTTCTTATCAGTGATGATAATCACAATGACCTAATTCCAGGGTTACCGCAGTATTCCCTTATGTTGACTAAATGTTTAGAATGTATAATCATTGATTACTGCTAATAAACATCTAGTTCCCAGTGACTCAGAGGTTTCTATGAACCATTTTGGAAATGTCTGTCAAAATTTTTCTTTAAATAGCACTTTAAAAATCAACTTGAGAATGTTTTAAACTTTTGCAAGAATTAATTTTGAAACATTTTAAAGTTTTTTTATATAAGTATAAAATGTATAGCAAATATCTAGCCATTCATTCTTCTAATGTGTTTCATGGACTGAGGTAAGTGTTAAAAGTAAGTGAAAGACAAAGCTTCCTTCTCATACTTATCATCAAATGCAGATTCTACTGAAATTCAAAATCTACTACAAATTTAATATATTCAAACTAAGAAAAAAGCCTCAAAAATATAAGATAATATCAGGTTGCTATATATCTTTAAGAAGGAAAATATACAGTGCCAATTGATATAAAAATAATTAAGTGCAATTATCTCATTTTCTAGCTAACTCTGAATTGTAAAATGGCTCCTGCTTTGAAGAAAAAATATATCATGATATATAGACAATAATATTTTTCATTTCAGAAACCTAGCTTACAGCGTGTCTCAGATGATCTAACTGAATTAAACTGCAAGATAATTTCATATCCTGAGAGTGAGAAAAGGCAGGAAATGATGCATAAAGCTTAATCATGAGTATAAAGCACTGAGGTGGTTAGAAAAAGTAGTTGCCATTTCATGTAGTACATTAGGAGTCAGCAAACACGAAAAGATACAACCAATGGTTCATCTAATTTCTTTAATGTCTGCACATGGTGGAACAAAATTGGGTTCATAAATGATTTCTAATAGAAACCTGACTCATAATTCTATCTTCCAGGGCATTAATTAATATGACAATCACTCTCATGCCAGATTTAGTATCTTAGTCAGCTAGGGCTGCAGTAACAAAGTGTCAGGGACTGGGTGGCTGAAACAATAGAAACTTTGTTTCCCATAATTCTGGAAGTACAATATTCAAGAGCTAGTATGGTCAATTCTGGCGAATTCTCTTCCTGGCTTGCAGTAGGCGACCTTACTGAGTACTCGCCTGGAGAAAGGGAAGCTCCGCTGTCTCTTTCTCTTCTTATAAGGGCACGAGTTGTATTGGATTAGGACTCCAGCATTGTGGCTTCATTTACCTTTCATTTAGCTTTAATCTTTTTTGTTTGTTTGTTTGTATTTCCAGTATCGGGTATCGAACGCTCAACCTCGCGCCTGCCAGGCAGGTGCTTAACCAGTGAGCCAAACTCCGGCACTATTTTTTTTTTTGAGACAGGGTCGCACTATGTAGTTCAGGCCGGCCTTGAACTCACGTTGTAGCCCAAATCGGCCTGGAACTCACAACTCTGCACCTACCTCAGCCTCCCGAGTGCTGGGATTAAAGGCGTGCGCCACCACGCTCGGCTTTAATCATTTTCTTAAAGACCCTATGTCTAATTGATTTACATAGGAAATTAGGACTTTAACATATGAATTTTGGAACAACACAGTTCCGCCTATAGCACTGAGAGAACTGGAATTACGTACACACTACCATCAAAAAAAGAAGTTCAAGTAAGCCAGCAGCCATTTGTTCAGATTGTCTTAGTTGTATCTAAAATAAAGCAATTCCATTATTATGCAAATAAATCTATCCACACAATTTCAAGAAGAGGTAAATAGGATTTCAAATCTTTTGAACACACTGTTGTAACTGAAAATTACACAATAAAAATACAATAATAGAAAATCTTGCAAGGATTATAACACAAACCTACCTACATTTAGCAGTTTAATAACCACATAAATGTTAACCTGTGTACAGAAAAGGAGTAAAAATAACTCAAGGTGAGATAGTTAAAGCATCATCAAAGAGATCTGAGGAAAATTACAGTAGGGCTTCCTCATTAAAATGCCAATAAAGAAAGAAAATACAGACACGATCCAGTGTACTCCTTATTACTTAAAGTTTCTTTACTAAGCATGCTCTACACACAGTTGAAAAGCTCAGTTTTACTTTGATTAATCTATATATTCCATGTAACCCTAACCAAAATTCTACTTGAATATTCTAGTTGAGGAGTGCAATAAACTCATAAGTAAATTTATATAGAATACTAGTGATTCATATACTACTAAATAAACAGATACATGCCACAGAAATATTTATATAAATGTGAACCACATACAAAATTCTATACATTGAATTCTATACATTTTATACAAATTACAAGAAAAAAAGAGAAAAAAAAGAAAAAAAAAAGAAAAAACCCAGAAAAAATGTCAAATATTATATTTTGAGCTAGTAATAAAGAATTAGTAACAACCAAATGAATAAAGAATACCAAGGACTTTGCACAGATAGATAATGATCAAGTATTTCAAACTGGGAACATGAAGAGTATCTTCAGCCAAGCTCTACTTTAAGCAATCTTTAATATAAAAAGTGGCCATAACAAGATTCTTCAGTGATAAAAGAACATTCTTAACAAGAAAACTCATCGATGTAGAGCATATAAATAGGTACAGTCAGTTCATCTGCACTAAAACAAGCAGTGCTGACCAAGAAGGCCTTGGCAATTAGATCCAGAAAAAAAAAATTAAAGTTAAAAAAAAAAATCAAGCTTGACACAGAACTACCCTAAAGATAGGTTAGTAAAGATTCATGATCTTATGTCCAAACAAAAAAGATAGAGGGTAAAGAAATATTTTTCTAATTACTATTTTATCACAAAAGTCACAAAAAAGTAAAAGAAGAAAATTTGGGAAAAGAATCAAGGAATAGTTTTAACTGTAATTTGAACATTAACTACTGGCCAACAGTAGTAGGCAGGGATAAGAATAAAATAATTTCCTGATTGTAAGTACAGAAAAACTTTCTACAGACATTATATGGGAAGTGCTTAAGCCACGTGATAAACTAAATGTAATGCACTATTTTGCATAAAACTTTTTGAGATAATTATAAAGTAATACACGGTTAGTTGTAAAACGTAACAGAGATCTTACGTGCCATTTACCAAATTTCCCCACTGAATGCATTTTGCAAAACTACAGTACAATATTACAAACTGAATATTGATATTGATAAACTCCACCACTAATCTTCTGATTTCCCCAGTTTCACTCATTCACATGTATGAATAGTGTGTGTGTGTGTGTGTGTGTGTGTTAGTTTATGAAATTTCACATTTGTGGGTTTGAGAACTCAGTATCACAATAAAGATGCTGAACAGTTTCCGCATCAGGACATCTCCTGGTGTTGTCCTTTATAACAATGCTTACTTCCCTATTGTTTTCTTCCCCTATTTTTAATCCATGGCAACAACTAACCTATTTTCCATTATTATTTTTGCATCCAAAAATGTTATATAAATGAAATCATACAATGTTTAACACTTTGAGACTGTCTTTTATATATTCAGCATAATTCACCAGAGATTCATCTAAGTTTTACATTTATCAATAGCTCTATTTTTTTGTTTCTGAGAAGTGGTCTATGACATAGATGCATCACTGCTTTACCCATTTACCCATTAAAGGCCACTTGTGTCGGTTCTAGGTTTTGCTTTTTATGAACAAAGTTACTATGAAAGTTCCTGCATAGGTTTTTGAATGAATGTAAGTTCTTATTTCACTGGGTAATACCCAACATTACAACCACTAGATCTATCTGTTAACTGCATACATAACATATGCATATTCATTCCTATTAATAAGAAGAAAAATTATCATAAGTTCTTTGAAGGTCAAATAAAGAGGATATAATAAGAACTTACATATATACCTAGCCTTTGAATCACCAAGTCCATTAAGGTAATAATTAGAAATGCAGTCATGTGTTTATGTTAAAAGCTATTTATCAGGCTTATTTATAGTAAACAATGAAAATATTATCTGTTCCATCAATAAGAAAATGATTAGTAAATTGTTGCAAATCCTTATGATAAAAATATCATCATAAAATACTTTTAAGTAATTTTTACTGGCCTGAGGAAAAGCTCAAATTATTATTTTTTAAAAATTCAATAACCAGAGGTAGTATGAACCCAACAATATTTTAAAATGTATTATAACAACTAGAAGGGAATGCAACAGCATTATGATAAAATTCTCTTGTCTATATGATTCAGGGCAGATATAACATTCTATTTCATTTCTGCTTTCCTTGTAGTTAGTATGGGTTTGTGACTACAAAATGTGAATGGAAATTATACATGTAATTTTCAGGTCCCATCCAAAAACTGCCCTAAACAATAAATACTTCATGCTTTTTCATCTCTTTACATAGGCTAACATGACAAAGATTCATGAAGCCATATATCAACTTGGACCCCTCAACAACTATGTAAGTGTCTCATCTTCCCAATTTGAAACATTTGCTGGGACTTGTTTCATGAGGAAGATTTCAACTTTGCTTCACCTAAGACATATTGTGTGTGTGTGTGTGTGTGTGTGTGTGTGTGTGTGTATTTTATCAATATAGACTATCCTAGCAAACATAGTGACAATGAGGGAAGAGGACCATATATCAAAGCATCAACTGGCTATTTGGACAGTTATCTGATTGTACCTTAGTTATCCATGAAAACTGAAATTTCTTCCAGGTCCCCACTATTAAGATACAGACATAGATGCACATAAGTTTAATAAGAACGTTAAAGGAAGGAGAGCAGAAGAGAGAAAGAGGGAACAAACAGAAAAGAGCAAAGGCACTTGAAGGGGGAAAAGTAAACCCTCAGGAAAAGTGTGTGCTAAACACACTGAACACTAACAGTTAAATTTAAGCATTTTTACCCAAAGCTAACCTCAATAAATATATCAAAGATAAAATGCATATTTTAGGTTTTCACAATGGCTGCTTCTACTGAAGACAACTAGAAAACTAAGCCAAA